>JABFFG010000080.1:0-182371 GCA_013623685.1 Fusarium transvaalense
TGTAACCTTGATCTATCTCCAAAGAGATATGCCATAAGGTTAAAGTCAAAAAAATGAGGTCCCAGTAGCAACTGAGGCTAATAGATCTCCAAAATGCGCCACTGGGTCTGTCCCAGGTTCCCGTACCTGACTCTGTGTGCCCCAAATTAGTTACATAAGAGGACCTATTCTGACTCGAAACTGGACACTATTATCTAGATATCAGTGGGTATTTCTAATCCCGTGTCTAGATCTGAAAGTAGGACGCCTCCGAGGCAGTTCTGTTGAGTTACTGCCTCTGTAATCGCGATATGGCTCTCGCAATTCTGAGCTACAACAACTCGCCGATGAGGTGCGGAACGAAGAAGCAAGGGTATGGTGGCTTGTACTTGGCGTGTGAGAACACAAATTAGGTATAAAGCTATGTTGAACCTACCTCTGACTAAAGATCGGTTGCCCGTAGAACTTCGGCAAATAGCTCAAAGTTTGACGCAGTCAACGAAAAACTATGTAGCCATTCTTCAACTGCGGAATATTAAGTACCGGCTGCGGAATATCAACCCCTATGCTAAGGATGCTTTCGCCCTTCTACTAGAAAGCTGTTTCATCTCGACCATTTATTCGGCATCCCACTCTTTTTTCTTTTATTTGACATTCACTCGCTTATCCGCTAAGTACTTAGTCATCGGTTTTGGCCTTTTGGTAGTCGAGATTCCAAGGTGACATCTTGACTTGCGCCTTGGAAGTTGCAAACGGCGAAAAAAAGCATGATCTGATAATTATCACATTTCATACCGTTTTTGATATCACGCTATATGGGATTCATTAATCAACCAACAATGAATCGGGATCTCGGCAGGAATAGATCGACAAGGCCTCGTTGGTAATCCTGTATGTATTAGTCTAGCGAAAAGAATAGGTCTCAGCCACTTACACTAGTATAGTTGGTACCTACATCTAGACCATCCTCATGGCGTAGTTCTGGGCTTGGCTTGTGTATTTGCTCATACCCATAACCTGTTATGCCAGAAAGCTTAATTTCGGTACTGCTAGCCCTGCTAGAAAGGCGAGAACATGTTGCCGCCAACGTGAGGTACTAGACCATTGAGTATTCATATGCAAGGTACAGAGATAGGCCCTGACTAAGCTGGTCAAGTCGGGCAGGCGTTGCAGTAAGCGAAGGGTCATTGTCAACTGGAATGCGCCACATCCCAAGCCGGGAGGATCAGACGATGAATTCCCAGATATGCTAATAATGGAATGAGTGATAAAACTTTGATGGTTTAGGATACTCGTATGAAGACGGATGGCAAGTTGGGTTTTTAAAAAGAAGTTGCCAATCCATTTCGCAATCCCTCCTAGCGGACTCGCTTTCTTTCGTACCCATGTTCTACGACCACTTACCACCATCGATGTACTGTCGACTATAGCCAATCTCAATCATAACACGATATCGATTCGAAGAAAACCTCGACTTAGATCAACTTCAGCCATAATACTGCAGACGACATGGCTCCAGGAGCATCAGCACTTCTTGTCCGTACCCAAGCGACGACACACCGAAAGTCATCTACTGACAGGTTTCTTGACAGATAACAGAATGGACTCTCATTTCCTTGTCGACGCTTGTCATAGCCGCACGTATCTGGCTCCGACTAGGCCTTCAAAAGCAACGTCTGCTTGGAAGTGATGTGTGGATGACGGCGGCCTGGGCGATGGGGATCATCACTGCCTCTTTTTGCATCACCTATGTTGATATGGGTGCCATGGAGGACGGTATCGTCCCGAGTCTGGCGAACTACGATGTCTCAGATGAAAGGAAGCAGTTAACTCTCAAGGTAAACGACTATTGGTATTGACGTCGGGCGGATAGCAGGGGCTAACAATTTAGTAGTTACTCTGGATAAGCGCTCTCCCCTTTGTGACCTCCTTTTACTTGTGCAAAGCCGCTCTGCTTTGTGTCTATCATCAGGTCATTCCCAGATTCATGACCAAGCGAAGGACGTTCCTCTGGGCGACTGTTTGCTACGTTGTCGCCTCATTCACCGTCACAATCATCCTCCTCTTCACCATTTGTACTCCTGTCAGCCGTTGGTGGTCAGTTCATACAACTCCCTTCTCTAGCGGACCCATATACTAAGGCATCAACAGGAGTCTTGATTCCGATGATCGATGCGAAATGGATCCAGTCATGTCGTTTTTCAGAACCATTTGGGCTCTTAATTTCACCAGCGACGTTTTCAGTAAGTCGTTGCTCTGCGCATTCTTGCAAGGGAGAGGACATAAACTAACAAGTTCAGTCTTTGTCCTTCCTTGGTTGATCGTACCTGATCTGATGATCAAGGGATGGCTTCGTGTCGGAGTATACTTCACGTTCCTTCTTGGTCTGATCAACATGGTTATAAGCATCGTTCGTTACACCAAGGTTTACGCCGTTCATGACGCATCATTGGTCACGATGCGTAAGTTTCAAACAATTCCTTTCGCTGTTTCTTTGACTGACACCATCTACAGACTTCTGGAATTCGCTCGATCTGTATATTGGCCTCGTCATCGCTTGTCTACCTGCACTCCGACCCTACTTTAAATACGCAGCCGAGTCACGCGCCTTCAACTATGTGAAAAGCAAGACAGGTACCCATGGCGGTAGCCAGTACACGGGAACTACGAGCACCGCAGCATCTCATGCTGTCAGGCTTTCTCACAAGCAGCCTAACGGGTCTTTTGGTAAATCGACAGATCGTTTGTCACAATTATCCTTGGTTCATGTGAGACCTGAGGATGAAGAGAGATATTAGATGCAGTTATATAGCTGCAGATCTTCCATCTCAAAGTAGGAGTAAAGGAGGGGTAATGGAATGATTGCATATCTTTCCCTCCGATCATAAGTGGCGTTTCCAAATCGGATTGGATATGTATATACACTGAACAAAATCTGTTTCAAAGTATGGTCGCAGCAATACTGCAGATGAGCCAAGTTGTATCTTATTGGTATTGATTCATGGAGATAGATCAAGATTATTTATATAAAACTTATAATATTGGATAGAATTTTTGCAGTTATGGCCAATGGCGTTGAAACAATACCTTCAAAAGGACACAATGAAGCCGGTGAAATGAAAGTGGAATGATCCATACTTGAATGAAAAGATTGAATGTTTCAAGCAAAAGGTCTATCCTGGTCTACGAGGCGCAACAAAAAAAAATTCCGAATCCCTTCCAAACTCCAATACGAACAATTATTCTTGGAACGCAATCTATCCAAACACCTCCAGAATCATGCGCTCCTTCGGTGCATTCTGTCTCCAGACATCAACACCCTCTGCAGTCGTCATGCCCAACCGTCTCTCTTCAGCAAACAAGATAGGACTTAGAACATCCATCACCCCATCAGATACCTTCTTTCCACTGCAAACCATGACAACAGCACCTTGAGACCACTGCTTGGCCAAAGTTTCACTGTGCTTTGTGACTAATCCCTGTACATACCTACACTCAGCGTCTGAGTCTCGACTGTATGCTCGATGAACGGAGACGACACCCGCACGAGAGTACTCATCCAGTTGCTCACGGCAGATGTCATCCATATTTGCGCCTCGACAACCAAAGAGGAGCGTACAAGGTGGAAGATCGGTGTACTGGAAGCTCTGTGCCTGTAGGAATCGCTTCTGCAAGTAGCTGAGGAATGGGGCTAGACCAGCTCCTACGGCAATCATAATGATAGGTACCTTGGGCTCTGAAAGCATCATCGTGGTGCGCAGCTCTGGCCTACAAGGTCGCGGCTCAACTAGCACAGAATCACCGCGTCTCAGTTGAGCCATATAATTTGTCGCAAGACCACCTGGCCGAGCAAATGATCCTTCTTCAGCTTCGACGACAGAAAACAGAAGCATACCATGACCTTGCTTCCACTCAGGCGCTGAAGCGAAGGAATACGTTCGGGGGCGCATTTGAGGAAGCATAGACAGGAAAGTGGACAGAGGCATGGTAATGGATGGGTACTTGCGGAGAATGTGAAGAAGAGACATCCTCTGCTCCTCAACTTCACTGGTGTAAGCATCGCCAGCAAGACGCTCAAGGCACGCTTTTGTCTCCTCGTCGCTCGCGAAATCAGATAGGCGTCTAAGACTCGTCCGGCTAACAGTCTGTGATAGCTCGACAAGAGAACTGAGCAGACTGGAGGCGAGAATTGGCGTATCAGTTGGCAAAAAGGTCGGCCGCTTGGACGATATCGTCAAAGTAGCGTTGCTATCCACTCCAAAGCAAGACAGGACCTGATCTACCAGCTGTGGCGGATTCTTAGGAAGGACTAGCACATGGTCACCAGGCGTGTACTCCATATCCTTGGGCAGTTTCAGAAGAAGGCTGTGCTTTCTGGGAACGCCGGGATGGGTAAGGAGTGTGTTCTCGACAACCTCGGCGCGCTTGAAGTTACCACCCATGTCAGTATTTTGGGACTGGATGACGGTGACGTTGAGTTCCAGATGAGAGTCGTCGACGAAGGTGACACCTTGACGCTTTGACAGCTCGGCGAAGAGCTTCTGGTTCTCCCAGTCGTCAAAGTCAGAATACAAGCGACCAGTGCTTGCGTCTGTGAGACCGATCTCGACGAGTCGCTCTGCGCCTGCATCTGCTAAGCACTTGTCCAGAACCTTTGGAACCCTGAAATACGTGGAAACCCAATCCTTGTGGCCTATACCAAAGTTAGCTAACGAAACTCCCAATGATTCAGTCAGATAATGTACTTACCGCATCCGAAAACTGCAAATTGAATACCCTCCAACTCTCCAGGCTTCAGTGATTCGGCCCACTTCATAAACTCCGCAGCATTATCAGAAGGCTTTCCATCGTACGAAGCAGCGAGCAAAACATTCGGGCCATCTTTAGAAAGATTTCTCGTCGCCATGTCAAGGGGCAAAGGCTTCGAAGGCATAAAGCCAGAAGCAACACAGTCAGCAGAGAGCTTCTGAGCCAGCGCTTCGCAGGTTCCAGTGTTGGATCCGTAGAAGATGGAGATGGGCTTCAAATCCGTGGCGTTGATTGGGTTGATGCTTTGACGGCTGCATAAGCTGGGCTGTTGGCTTGATAGACTGGGAGTCTTGAATAGGCCCGAGGCTTTCCGGTCCTTGCGGAGTTTGACGTGCATGTTGAAACCATCGGGTTTAATAGTAAGAGACTGTTTAATCTTAAGCTTGTAGCTAGGATCAGCCTTTGAGAGGTCGAAATTCTGCAGAATCATGACGGTTATCTGAATGCCAGAGTTAGCTACTCATAACAGAGGGCTTCAAGGATGGAACTTACTAGTTTGGCTTCTTGCCATGCAAACTCACGACCGATGCAACCTCTCATACCATTACCGAAAGGCTTCCAGGCATTCTTTGGCAAAGCCTCGAAGAACTCATCAGCCATCCGTTCAGGCCTGAACTCCTCGGCATCATGACCCCAGACTTTAGGATCGCGGTGAACAAGGTGTAGGAAACAGAGTAAAGGCTCATTAGCGGCAACGGAGTATTTACCGCCAATAACTTCGTCTTTTGCAGGTGTAACATAGAATCCCGGCGCAGTAGGCATTAGACGCAGGGTCTCTCTGAGGATCATGTTGACGTATGGCATCTTGGCCAAATGATCAACGTTCAAGCTCTGGTCGCCGATAACCTCATCAACTTCCGCCCTCGCCTTCTCGAGTACACGGGGATTCTCAAGTAGATAGTAAAATGCAAAAGACAAAAGCCCCGAAGTGGTCTCATGTCCTGCAATGAGGAAAGTGATGAGGTTCTGCACGATCAAATCATCGCTCATCCTCTCCCCCGTTTTGGGATCCGTCCCTTCCATCATGGCATTGAGTAAGTCTGTTCCCTGGATAGGATTCTTGCGTCGCTCCTTGATGAGATCATCGCATGTGCCCTTCATGATAGCGGCGTTCTTGCGGAATGCAGCCAGTGCTTTTACTCTGCATGCACCGATGAAGTCGGGGAACATGGATTGTTTGTCGGCGTCGATGAGGGCAGCTACCATGCTGTCAACAAAAGGGTGCATCTTTTCGTTACTGTAGAAGCTGTTGAATCGGTAACCCATTGTGCATAGGGCGATGGTGTCTAGTGTGAGGCGGGTGAAGTCGTTGGCTACGTCGATGGTTGCTGATGGACCTAGACGAGCCCTGGAAAAGTTAGCTATCCGTGCGCTGAGGACATTATTCCAGGAGTATGTCAGACGTACCACTTGAGACATAACTGTTCAGATACATCTTGCATATCATCAAACATTTCCCTAATCTTGAGTGGCCCAAAAAGAGGCATGAGGATCCTATGTGCAATTCCCCATTCGCGATTGCCATGTTGTGCTGTGAAGAGACCATCACCAGCCACAGGGCGTAGCTTGTCAACGCCGCCTGTTACGAGTTTATGAAATCTTGATTCGTCGCAAACTTCGTCGAGTAGATCGCGGCTACATATCATGATCTCTCTGTGGCCAGCGATTTCCAGGGCGAAGATAGGCGCTGGGAGAAGTCAGATTGCTTGGCAGGCGACATGAGGGGGGGATGACGAACCATATTTTTGACCCATGTTTATCAGTGAAGCGAGGGAGTCGTCAAGGTCGAAATCGAAGAGGTTACCGAGCACGGGAAGGCCTTTGATGGTTAGTTGTGATAGCTGACAATAAACTGTTGGAGTACCTTTGGGGCCAGGAATTTGGCCGCGTTTCTTTCCACCTTCTTTGATCGCCATGTTGTCGAGTTGTATGGTAGAGTATTTTCTTGGGAATTGGCACTGGGACTTGATCTTTGCAGTAAAGGTTGATTGGTCTTGTTGTTACAGTAGTTGGTAGTTAAGATAGAATTGTTGTTGATGTTGATGATGATGATTGATTCCTGAACACCAGCATGATATAAACCATCAAGTCCACGATAACCTTCACTGAATCAAGGCTGACAATCCATCTTCGGCATTTCATGCCACATAGCCCGAGAATAACTGACAGTCTTCTCGGGCTTACGGGCGCCGCATAAACAACTCAACGACCGACAAGTCGTACTCGCATCATTGCTGAACCTGAACGCCCGCGGGGTCCGCCTCGAATGCGTCAAGGGTATTCTGTCTAAGCCCAAAATGTGCCAGCCGTGTCTGGGATTAGGGTAGTATCAAGCACTAAGCCTTGGAGAGATCCCCGATCCGCGGGGTCCCATGGCGGCACCCGCGGACATCCGATGGCCAAGTCCACTTGGCATTTTAGGATAAATGATGAATCCTTTACAATCCATTGGCTCTTTGCCTGGAATCCACTTGTCGATGACGGGGATTGATCGTTGTCGGGAATTCTTTGGGTGTTTGGCTGTGACTTGGCCTCGAGAGTCTTATTTCCTGAGAACGAAATATTGACATCGTATGACACTGCTTTCATGTTTACTCCGCCTTTCCAAGTTACTTCGACCGGCGTATCGGTGGTCACTTACGGCATATGGAATGTTACCATGCTTCAATATCTCAATTGTGAAGTCTACAGGGTAACAAGCGATAAATCCAATGTCTTTTGTCCCAATACTACCTCAATCCATTCTTGACTCACAAGTCCCAGACAAAGAACTCATTTCCTGCTCTTCCCTCACATCCCTTCTTTTCCACAATCGTACCAACCGCCACATCTTATTCCCATTCGTAATACCTGTAGTGACACTCCCTGGTCTCGCTCTTCGCACAAGAAACCACTGAGCTGTCATCAGTACCATAGCACTATTCCACACAAACGCTGCAATCATTCCAAGCGAAACTGCCCATGCTGTAGAAATTTGTATGTAGCACAGCCCCATGACTGACAGATCGTCGAAACCGTCTGTGAGTGCGAAACCAGATAGCATGAGAATCACTTGGCATACAAACATGTCGAAGTAGTGGATGTTCTGAAGCCAGCGCATACCGCGTATAGTTCGCCGCATACGCCTGTCGAAGAAGAACCCGAAGAAGTAGAGAAGTGATGCGAAGCCCGCAAAGACTACTGTAATAAGCCCGAGAATCTGCTTCTTCGTTAACTCGTTGATATTTGATTGCGCTAGTGATATTACCCCATGTTCTGTTCTGAAATGATCAGATGAGCCCATCGCTATTATCCCTGCCACCAGTCCCGCAATGACGAGAGGTGTGAAAACGACAGCTCGTAGGGCTGATTCCCATTTTTGGACTGTATGCTTTGCTACGGGCCGATTGATAAGATCGCAAAGCACCGTGGTTGACTCCATTAACAATATGATAGGGTAAACCAAGAAGAATGCAACAATCATGCACAAGGCTATAGGACAGTTAACCAAGATCAGAGACGTAGAGTTGTAAACTTACCATGAACATAAGACAAGGTGATATATGTATCTTGATCTATGCCGTTGACGACAAACTCTTTCACCGCAAAGTCCACCGAATATGTATTTCCAGTGCTGTTGAAATGATATGGTCCTTGTTCAATAATACTGTGATTCCACAAATACGTCTCGGACATATTCGCGCGCAACAAGTAAAGAAGTCCAGAAACACCAGATTGGGGCCAACATGTTTCCCTTGACTCGAGTTTCGATACTTGGTGTTTGAGAAAGTCTCCGACATAATTTTCTCTAGAGACATTGGCCAGTATCTCGGCGACATCGGTCAGTGTGATCGCACTCATAGTGAAGCTAATTTGGCGGATGATGGTATGAGAAAATCAGATGATAATCTGGTCAACAAGAGAATGAGGACAAGTTCAGTGAAGGAGTCAGTTCGAGAAACAGGAGAATAGTATTTTCACATAGATTCAAGTTCAAATTACAGCAGGACTATGCTATAGATTAAACGCGATCCGCCTCACTTGTAGAACGAACAATGCTAGTAAACTCTCTTTTCGCGATGTAACACACTAAAGCCCAGTATAATCCCTTGCTTCATTGCGGAAGCCCGGACAGATAAGAGACGTTAAGCTTTACAGGGCCTGTTTCACCATCTGTAATTAAAAATAGAACTATTTTTAGGCAGAACTTTGTCCCAGCTTTCTTGATTGAGAGAGAGGTGCCAAATTTCAACTGCCGAACTAGGCCCACTTGGGATGACATGTCCCCTTGCACCGCCTCAACTCGTCGTGGTCCTAACATGCCGGGTATCCGAATAGTATCTAGACTAGGAACATGGGTTGAATAAGGTTTGTTCGGGTGACCGATCAACCCGAAAATGTGTCCGCGGGTCGGAAGGGCAAATACAGGGAAAGACTAAGTAAAAGGTGAAACAAGATGAGATCTATGAGAATATGAGAATGGAAACATTGCAAATGATGATATAAGTTGCTGCCAGTGCCTCTAATCTGTTAACAATTCTCAACTGACAGCGCTATACACGATCAAATACAAACTTGTTCAGCATCGAAAAAACAAAAGCCATGTCTCCAAAACCGAAATCATATCTTCGGCGTCTTGGATGCGTGTAAGTTTTGCACTACAATTCCGTGCTTCCCATCGCGGCTAACATAGAGTTTAGTGAGCTGTATCAGTCCAGCATGCATTACCTCGACTACTACTGCAGCACCATCACTACGTGCCGATTTAGACTACCACACTCACTAGCAAACTTTGAAGATCATGAGCAACTCGTCGCAAGATTCGACAAAGCAGTGGCTCAGACAGTTGCTCAATTTCCCCTTCTCCAAGTCGGCCTCGTGGGCGAGGGTTCGAAAAAGCCAGTCTGGGTTGCCATTGATACGGTCGACTTGGCTGATCATATAATCTGGAATGTGAGAGCCGACACGACAGGTTACGAGGAGGAGTTCGAAGCCAATTTGCAGTATCAGCTCGATGCAAAGTTTGAACATCTTGAGACGAGACCGGGATGGAGACTGCTCCTGATGCGTACAAAAACAGATAACTTTGTGGATGTCATGTTTGTCTGGAATCATACGAATATCGACGGTATGGGGGCGAAGACCTTTCAGCGCACACTGCTCAACAATCTTTCCCAGCCATCTCCAGTTTCACCTCTTATTCCAGGCTCGAGGGTCATGACAACTGCGGTTTCAAAAGACCTCTTTCCTCAGCCACAGGAGAAGCTGGCCAAGCACAAGGTAACAATGGGCTTTGCGGTTTCTGAAATCTGGCAAACCTTTGGTCCATCTGCCTTCCTATCTTCAACCGCAAAGGCGCGATGGGCACCTATACAACCAGCACCTTACATCACGCGGAACAAATGCATCGACATCGACGCAATTACATTAAAGAGCCTTCTCGATCTTTGCCGACAGCATGAAACAACCCTCACTGGTCTTCTACACGGTATAGTACTAGCATGTCTGTCAGTCGACCTCTCGGAAGGCAAGGCAAACGCCTTCAACGTCGCTACATCAATGGACCAGCGCCGCTTCATGACTAAAGAAGACCGCCGGGCCAAGTATGCCCATCTCGACCCAGCCACTAGTGCTCAGAACTGTGTGGCTTCTGTTTACCACACCTTCGACCGCGAAATCGTCAGTGACATTCGCGCTCAGGCACGCGTCAACAATTGGCCTGCCCAACCAATTTCTGACCTCGAGCCACTTATCTGGCGCGCAGCCAAGATCATCCGAGACGATATTCAAGAGCGCGTCGGTCTTGGATTGACGAATACTATTATCGGATTGGCGAAGCTCGTGACAGATTGGCAGGACTACCATAGGACTGCCGTCAAGAAACCGCGTGAACTGTCCTGGGAGGTGACTAACCTTGGTGTTGTTAACAACAAACCTGATAACGGCGCTGAAGATGGTTGGGCGGTTGAAAAGGCAAGGTTTAGTCTTTGTGCTGACGTTGCCGGACCAGCAATGCAGATTAACGTGGCTTCAGTCAAGGGAGGGGAGTTGACGGTTGAGATCTCGTGGCAGGATTTAGAAGAGTTGAATGGCGTTGGTGAGAGGTTGGGTAATGATGTGAAAGCTTGGTTGATGCATTTGGGGGCTTGATACTGTTCATATGCAGCGCGGATCTAGACCATCAACTCCACCAGAGTCACTTCACGGTATCATCTGTATTATATAGCGTATTCCACAAGCTAGAGAAAAGAACGAGCCTGAATTTTCCACTAAACTAGTCTTGTTCTGATCCTTCGAGTTTTTGACCCATTTTGCGAAGGGTGTGCTCTCTAAGCTGACGTATCAACCATAATTCCACATGTTATATAAAAGACCTAAACTGTATACACGTTAGATCGGTGACTTGGTTTTGAAATCTTCCCCCATCGATTGGCCACATATCGACGAATAGATTCAAAGTTTGTTGCGCACACTATCAGAATCGCGGTTACTGCAAAAGCGCCAAGAGACGTAAGGATCATGTTTCTCAGTGTCCTCCCTGAGGGTGCCTCGCTCATGCTGAACACGCCCGTGGCAAAGCCGAGAGGGAGAAATATGACAGTAACATATGTGAAACGCTGGATGTCAGCCGCTCTTGCCCGATCGATCTCATTTCGGATTGTTTCACGCTGTCTATCCTGTCTCTCAAGTGTCCTGTCAAGTTTCTCGAGCAACCTGCTTAGCCTTTCGTTGAGATTGCGGAAGCCTGTTTGGGTCCGGCGGAGGTCCTGGATAGTGTGGTCGTTTTGGACAAGGAGCTTGGAGATAATGGTGCGATATTTGATCTCGTCGTTGAAGGTCCAGCGGGGACGCTCTGTGTGACGCTCTCGTTCTCTGTTTAACCACAGGTCTATTTGAACGAAACTTTCCGCTATATCTTGCTCCACAGTCTGAAGCCTCTGTTGGTGTCTCTTTATGCATACCTGACGTTGATTGATTTCTTGTTGAGGAGTATCAAGATCCTTGTCGTCGAAATCTTCAAGTTGATGGTCCCTGGGAGCGGACTTCCCTCTGTTGCCATCCCCAAGAACGATGCGACGTGAATCTTGGACAATATCTTTCGTGCATTTGTGCATGCGGTCTATCATGCTCTGAAATATGAGGAGTTCGAGGATCCTGCGCTGTCGCCAAGGCTCCCTCTTGCCGTCGAGCAGATTGAAATGACCCAGAGACTCTTTTCTTTCATTGCCGAGCACCTCTTTCACACTCCTTTTGACATCTTCCATCTCAAGGCCATCTTTCTGCGGATCGCATTCTAGAAAAAAGCATGTCCAGTATCGGTCGAAGAAGTCGCCGTCAAAACGGAAGCTCATGACCACTCTTTTCAGCTGTCTACAAGGAACCTTTCCAAGGAATAATCTTCTCTCAAGTTCGCTTTCTCCATTGCCGGATCTTGGTGTCCGATCCAAGGCATTGAAGGACAAGTGAAACTCTGTTGTCCACTGGTTCATTTCGGGTGCTGTATGTTCATAGAAATAGTTGTCGTATGAAGTGTGTCTGTAGTAAAAGCCAAACGCCGGTCCTATTTCTGATTCTGTCTGAGGATATACGAGGTTCGCTGTTGGTGTCGTGGCACAAGAAACACAAAGCCTCTTTTTTGCCTTGTTGGGTACCCGCCTTTCCAGCATCAACTTCTTAAAATGATGCCGCCCACGTACGCCTTTCCAGTGGCTATTCGAGGGCTCCCTCTTGCCCAACTTAGATCTAGGGACATCAATCAGAACTCCAGAGGCTTCAGATAGTGGCTCATGATGTCCTTCCATTGCGGGATCGAGACCGAAGATTTCATCAATCAATAATGGAGATGAGCCCCATTGCTGGTTGAAGAACGCTGGTTCATTGTAAAGCCATTCATCTGAGAGCGGTACAATATTCGTCTGGTCCACGGAATTGCCCCAGGGAAAGCTTTGCTTCATGGATCCAAACCATGGTATATTCAGGCTCCTTGGGTTGTTCTGGTAAGCCAATCCCTGTAATTCTGTCGAAGGGTCGGAGTCAAACGTGTATTGATGAGTAGGCTCTTCGCTGTTCGAACATTTCGCGTACTTCCAGAGAATATACGGGATCTCGAAAGTGTTACTCCAATACTTGTCTCGTCTCAACTCATCCTGGTAGATTGCTGGTTCATTATCGATGTCAAATTGTCCTGGAAATAAACCGCTGGGCCAAGCACTTTCCAGCAGAACTGAAATTCCATGCGTGTGAGTATCGCTCGGGGGGCGCGAATTCATTGATCTCCCTTTACAGCCCATGATGACTGAAAGAGCGAATCGCAGTGGCTCATCCCATGACGTGTCATCGTTATCTTCGTGGAGTCGCTGACACTCGACAAGGTTCTTCCAAATGTCGATCTTATTCTGCCACTCGTTCTTGTCATTACGTGGTGTCCCAGGCTTATCAAACAGTTTTGAATCCATGGCCTGGAATAGCGAAGTATCTCTAGTGCGAAGGAGAAAGCGAATATGACTGGGACTCCGAGATACAGCGAGCATCCGCTTTTTTGACACTGGGTTCTCGGCGGTAAATCGTTTCAGAATCTGATTCTGAATCTTGTTAGACGAATAGTCTCTTTTACCTTGTGACTTTTTGGTCTGGCTTCTGTCTTGGTCTTGCGGGATATCTGCAAAGAGTTCAGATTTGAGATTCAAGATCTCGGCAGCCTTAACCGCTCGCCAAATCAAAACATGGTCAGTAAGATAGAAGTTGTGCGTTGGCTCCGCCATGTTGCGCGGGAATGCGTATGAACCAAGCTTATTCTTCGGGTCAAGGTCCCCAATCCAGGCTTTGACAGCACGCCTGGCTGTTTCAGGAACTTCCCATTCTCTGTCATACTCATAGAAGTCTCCAGCTTTGATGAGATGAAATGGGGCATTGACAAGGGACGCAGGAGGTAGATACGAATTTGTTTTCCAGCCTTGGATCTCTTCACCATTGACCCAGGTGTGAGGGCATGAAGGGTCATCGGCTAGATTCCTATATCTTTCGTCAAAAACCCATGTCAAATGACCTCTGAGAACCTTGCGAATACGTAGAGCCATATAAGCACAGTAGGGACTCGGCTTCTCATTGTCGTTCTCTGCACTCTTCTTATTTGACTCGAAATGCTTCAATGCGAGGAGGAGGAACTGGAAGCAGTGGCTGAAGAGGGTCAGAGTGCCCAAGGGTAACACTTCCAAGTCGGATTGGAAACTTACAAGCTTGCCGCTGTAGCGACTCGATGATCGTCGATTTCTCCGCACGTCAGAGCAATAGCTGTATCCGCACTGTTATCGCTATCAATATGCACAGGAATGCTGCAAACAGATAGTATGTACTCTAAGTTGCGCCTCAAGCAAGTATCAAGATCCTTGTTGTTGATAAACACTTGCTCGTTCTTAACGTCCATGTTGGGAATTTGCGGTGGCTCGGGTAACTCAATAGTTGTGGGAATAGACGCTGGAGATCCAACCTTGAATGTCAAGGCGTAGACGAAAGTAATCTTGCAGGGAGTGGGGACCGGAGAATCCACGTTGCCAGATGTCGTGGCCTTTGGCCATACAATGCGGTATGTCTCCCCATCGATTTCCTCACTATTGTCCTCAACTTTTTCAAAGACGACAGCCACTTTGTCAACAGAGGCCACTGTGTGAACACAAGCAGAGATGAATAGAGCGACATGCTCATGGTTATTCTGGCCCGTCCCATGCCATCGCTTGATACATTTTTCCGCATTTAATAGTTCTGTTCCGTATGTATTGTCGATTCTCTCGTCATTGTTAAAGTCTTTCTCTCCATCGGAAAAGTCCAGCTCGCGAATAAGCAGATCAGTCACCAATGCCATCGAAGGGCTGCTTTTGGTGAATTCGAATGTCTGATAAACAGCACCATCAGAAATAGAGTACTGAACCTTGTCAATTCCATCTTTTCCATCAATTTTGAAGACTGGCCATCGATCATTGATGAACACAGCTGGGGCGCTCTCTGCATCTGGTTTCAAACAATCTGAACCAGGGTAAAATCCGATATTGTGCTCTGGATCATTGGCCGAGGCAAGAAATGGAGTGATGCGATCCACAACTGCATAAGGCTGGGGAATGGAGTAATGGTCCACGCAGTAACCAAACCTTTTGCCCGGAAAATGTTTGCTCATTCGCAAGAGGCGACCTGAAGGACTCACAGTGGCAGTGGCGCCATTGTCTCCAAATGAATAGGTGCAGGTTCTGCGCGGTGTTTCCATCGTTGTTCAGAGAACGAATTGCAAGCTTGAACAGTGAGTGAGGACGGATAGAAGAGCAACTGGAACGGGGGGTGAGAACGAAGGGTTGAGGACCTAAATATGGTAAGATTATAGAAGAGGGGAGTTCATTTATGCAATTTCAGCCAGGAAACCATAACTGGATATATAGAGAACGTACGGCGGCTGAGACGATGATCTGACCTGTTTTCTCAGCCGTTTGTAAAAGATCAGCGACAGATTATTCGTGGTCAAGGTGTCAATATTGTTGCCAAGCCATGTAAGTTTCAGCTGTAAATGCATGTCTGGTCAGATTCATCACATCCCATAAGCGAGGGAAAGTCGCGAAAGGCTGGGGGAAATGTCATGAATTAAAATATATTATTTCCCTCAACAATCTATGCAAAGTAACTAATATATTCCTTCATGGTTTGAATGTAGCCCTCTGTTATTTTACTACTTAGGCGACATTTTATCACTGTGCTTCGCAACTTACGGTTATTGAGCATATCCTATTGACCTTGTAGTGCAGTTGGCAGTCCATCAATGCTATCAGTCCCGGTACTACCAAAGTAAAGTACTCAGCTGAAAACGCTGACAGAAACTATTGATGGTGAGTTCTGACAGCAGGGCACCATCGACAAATATAGAGGTGGCCCATTGTATTCAGCAACTAGCAACCTCCTAGCCAATTAGAATCTGAGCCAGAAAACTAAAGTCTTACCTCAACTCGATTTTGTCTCATCCGTTCTTCACTCTCTGAGATCCATTCAGTGAAAAAAGTGATGAGCCAGACAAAAGACATCGTATCTCCTCCTTGGGGCTCATTGCCTGTTGAGAACTACCTGCTGGTGAGAATGCTTATGACTGTGCTTCCAAATTGCCGTAATTTTGCTGACCAGATATTTCTGCACTTCATAGAGCAAATGGGACTACTCCTCAGACTTGTCGGTGGAAGATCAGCGAGAGGCGCTTGTGAATGCATTCATACAAGAAGATGATATCTCGGCTTTTGCTTCCATCACTGATGAAGTACTTTCAACAAAGATGCAGGACTTGATCAACACTGTGTTAATACCATGGCGGCCGCAAAAGCTTCGTCAGATAGCTGAGAAATACGATCCTCGCAACTATCTTTCTGACAAACTTGTGGTACTGCGAACTTATTACGGTGTCGACAGTGATTCAAAGTTCAGTCGCTGGATAGAAGACGCGACTGAAGCTTTTGATGAGATGGACCCAGCAGGAGGCTTGTTTGGTCAACCCGAGGAGCGCTGGTGGCACGTCCTCAACGATCCCTCTCTCTTTGACATAGGCTCTCACAAATGGCAGAGCGTATACTCTATCCTTCCTGAATTAGCCACATTAGCACTGCAGCGAGATTTCAGCGATCAAGACGTACAAGAGGTCAAGGAACTGGTATCTTCCATGTGCGATTCCCGAGAGCCAGAAGAAGATGACTATGAAGACGCCATTTGTGCAATAGCCAAGACTGGATTCTGGTTGATCGTTCTTGATGAAGAAGCTTTTGAAGATGAGGAGTTACTCTTGGTGTTTATGGATAAGAAGGGCAATGTTGTCAGACAGGCGGGTATCGATCCTGAGGAGCTACCGAATCTGCCTCATTATAATCTGCGTGGGTCGATCACGGAATCTGGATACTGGCGTGATGGAGAGGTGGGAAAGAAATACAAGACAAGAGGGCAGATAATGCGCGCAGTGCTGCCACTCGTCATGAATGAGTCCAAGTAATACCATCCTGTCACAATTGGCTTGCATTAAGTCAATAGATGAGAAGCTACAAAGCCATTCTATACTGAACAAATTGACTCTCGGCTAGGGTATCGTAAAGCTTCCGTGCCGTGGCATTGTCATGCTTTGTAACCCACTGAACCCTCATACATCCCATCTCTCTTCCAATGTCCGCCACCGCTTCGGTCAACTTCCTACCAAGTCCTACGCCGCGTACCGAGGGATCAATAAATAGATCTGCATCTTGTTAGCAATTGACCGCAAATAATTGGTGGGTCCAGACATACCATTTAGTAGGAGAATCTGCTTCTCGCTCCAGGGTGTCTGCTCAGGAAAGAAATGTGCTATTCCGACCAAAGACTTCTCTTCTCCGCAGACCTTTCGGACAACTAAAGCTTGCAGACCATTCTTCTGTTCAATGATACGGTCAAAGGTTCTTGCGTATTGATCTTCTTCAATCTTGGAGTTGTAAAAGTCGATGTAGGCGCGGAACAGCCTGGACCATTCGTCAAAGTCGCTGCGCAGTGGCTTCTCGATTTGGTATGTTGCTGTAGACATGGTTTCGTTGGAAATAAGAAAAGCTACGAGACTATCAACGTTGAGATACGCGGTGTTGATATAGAAATCTTTGTGAGTCAGCTTGAGGAGACGGCGATGTCATAAGGCGCTCGGCGTCGGCTCCGGTTCCCAAACCGGTTCCGACAAAAGGCGGGGCTGATCCGGAGGCCGAAAGTCGACCGGAAGCATCGCCGAGAAGGGAAACGAAAGTCTATCGCTATCGACGAAAGTCAACTCCAGAATTGTTGGCATGAATAATCGTCGGCGATCATTAATGACTACGAATTGTTGCAAATTCACACTTTTGAAAGCCGATTGCTGGTGGACAGCAGTCATAGCGCCTTCTCGACCAGTCTTTCAATCAACCCAAAACTATACACTAGTCTGTATCTATCGATACATGAATTGGATGGCGATGTATTCTGAAGTCAGTTGGAAAGCATAGACTGGTCCGTAGCGCTCACGATACGGAATAGTTGTATAAAGTACTATGGTACAAGAGGTTCTCACAAAACCTGGGTAACTCGGGTAATTGCGAGGAACCGGCTCAATACAAATAAATACCCAAAACAAACAGCATATTCATGCTGAAAATGCAGCCCGTTTAGCGGTCGACGGCAACCGGCTCGTCATCCGAAAGGAGTTTGTCCCCCAGGCCGCCCCATAAGAACTTACGGATCCTATCGGATGGTATTGGCCGAACACGATGCTCAACTTGAATCCACGGAAATAAAGGAACGGCCCGGCAGGGGTTTGACGCACCCACATCCTTCTTCAGGCGACCCTAGTCTACAATCGGCAGGTCAAGGCTCGAGCATAACTTGGTATTCTGAATCCATAAGTTTGGGATGGGAATTATGGAGCCTTTTTCAATCGTATAGCTGTCAGGGCGTTAGGAATAGGAATGTGAAATACTCGAAGGATTCGATCCTAGGAATTGGCAGGTCGCATATAGCTTCGGGAGCCTTATATAAAGACACCGATGGCCCGGAATCTGGGAATGACTATCCACGCAGATTAACAAGTCTATCCAATTGTATCAAAATGCAGTTCTCCATCGTCAGCATCCTGGCCATCGCCACTGTCGCCTTCGCGGCTCCTCAACCGTAAGTCTTTCCTCACCAAAGTCTTGATAGTTGTGGAGCACTAACACAATGCAGCGCCTGCAACAACGGCGGTCTTTTCTACTCCGACCCCAAGACACTCGAGCCCTGCAAGTCTGAGTGTGTCGGTGGTACTTGTGCCCTTGTCGGTACCTGCAACCAGGACCCCAATGTCCCTCTCCTCTGCATGGCCAGATGCACATGCTAGATGGGTGGTTGAAAATGCTTGGACGGTGAAACGAGGTCTAAGATGATTGGAAACGATAGGAATGTCTTTACGATTAGCTGCGAAGCCTCATCATGTTGAAAATATACAAATTTGGTGCTCCAGTTATAAGCCGTCAGTTGGAACAACCTTTCTCCCTAGTAGCGTGTGGCTCGTCAAAAGCGTCAAGTAGTGAAGCATCAAATGGTCATCCAGTGACCTATAACTGGGCAATAAAACCCAATTGACCGATAAGTTAGGATCCTTGAGAAACTACCATGTGAGCTGGGTTATTCTCGACTTACATGCTGTCGTGGTCTAGTATGCAGTCACGGTTTGATACAGTAAAAATAGCTTAAGGCTTTAGAAGTTTGGTAGGGTAAGCGGGTACAAGTCGTCCAGACCATCAGAACCCCACGTGGTCTAAGGGGGGCGATGAGTAGCGAAAACCCATATAACAGTCAGTGTGCTAACAACGAGTCATGACTGAGATACATAGCAACGCTGAAACAATTTCCAATAAAATGTTAATCAAGGGAAGGACAACCATACCTTCTGGAACAATAGATCAAGTTCCAAAGAGACTGCTTCATTACTTTCAAAGCTATATTAACGCCGCTGTATGTTTGGGCTCTATTATATTTATCAGATATCCACGATACTCTGTACACCATTCCAGCTGTAGGACACTGCTTGACCTACGACACCCTTCCGTCCGGAATTAATAGCCATGAGGCTGCAGCTTTGCCCTTGTTGTAGTCGTGTACTTTGATTGTGATTACCCAGAAAAAAAATGAAACTTCATTCGGATTTAGCATTGAGCCTTCTACTGATGAGGCTTCGCATACCACTAACGACTTCCTGAAGACTAGTTTTTAAAGACTGAAAGACTACCAGAATAGCTAGAACACGAATGATTGAAAGGGGGTGAATGAAATATAGGCGACATGGTGTCTGGAACAGAGTGGAATTGACACTGCACAAACTAAATCCTATTACACCTTGCCTCAATTCACATATAGAACGAAGATACTGCATAATAAGAACCCTGGACATCACTGTGGATTCAGGTTTTAGGAAACAGGTTCTCAGAGATATAATGGGCCGGGAAAAGACTCGTCCTTCAAGATGTGCTTTGATGAGATGCTTGCAGAATTTGTAAATCCAACATCAAAAGGAATGACGAATGATTTTGTCGTTCAGTAATCCCTGACTGATTAACAACATCGCCAACATGTCTTCGCAATGAATTCAAAGCTTGAGTTCTCAAAAACGCAGCAAATTTGGTGGATTTCTCTTGATATCATCAGGGCTCTTGAGCCAGATGAATCTATAGGGTGAGGACAGCTCACCAAATTGGTTCAATCAAACCGACAAGAATTGTCTTAGCACAGCTTTTTCTCAAGCAATTAAACATCGCCTTAATGGCTCAGTGGTAGAGCGTGTCACTAGTAATGACAAGGTCCACGGTTCGATCCCGTGTTGAGGCAAGATGCACGGAAGCAACAGTTGCTCCGAATTTCCTTTTTGACGTATTTTTGTTTTTGTTGATAGAAAAAATACGAAGGACCAGCATGTTTTGACCAAGAGCGGTGGTCTAAAAGCACACGGGACCTTTACAAGTTGCCTCACTAGCTGATGCTTGTAGGCAAGGGAGGGACCTGAACCCCAGAAACCGCAGATACGTCAAAGAGCCGGCTGATCATGCGAAGGCATCAAAGCGGCACAGCCTAGATCCCGTGTTGGCTACCGCAGCTTCACTTTTTGTTGAACTTCCTCCTTCTAGATCAACGAGGCGAGGCGAGGTTGCTGATCTGATAAGATTTTTATTCGTTGATAACGATCCTTGTCTATCAGTGCCTGCAGTTGGATGGCGTTCCAGTTCTAACCCCCCTGTTGGTTATAAACTTTGGACTTGTCACTTGTTGGTTCGTCTTGATCGATCCGTTTCAGATATAAAGCTTGGCCTGTCCGTTTTTTATTCCAGTAAAGGCACATGAATAACTGATGTAAAAGCACGCCACAGTTTTAGAGCAACAAGACAAATAATTCAAGGGTAATAAGTTCGCCCACATATGAAATATTAGTCTAATATCGGCACTTTCTTCCTAGCTGCCGCTAAGATTCAATAGTGGCACAATACTAACAGCGATGTTTTAGGCCTGATCGTCGGTGAAACCAGTATCTTCTTAGATTAGGCATTAATTGATTTGGTGCCATCTTTAGCTTGACGAATTGCTAACCCTATTCTGTTACTGTCTTCGCTTGTCAAGTCAAGTACCCAACTATCCTGCCGTATAAGTCTCGTATGTAGCTGGAGACCGAGCTGAGACATTCCAGGGGAGAACATGTTACCGTGACGTTCAAGCTAGAACTGTGCTGGACTAAACGGTGCTACAGTCTGCATCAAATTACGACGCTACTTTTCTGCAGCGGTTAAGCGGCAGAAGTAGCGTAGGCGAGTCCACAATTGCCGTGCAACATTACCCCACTGACTGATCTTCATCCCCTGAATCTTCAAACTTCTGATGATATCTGCCGTCGGGGAAAGGGAAGCGGGAAGTTACGTGAGTGAATGTCATACGATTTTGACCAAATGCAGAGTAGAACGAAACAATTGAGTGTACGGAGTATTATCTATGGAGAAAGCGTGTCTGTCAAACTATCACGTAAATCTTAAACTGTGGATGATAGTGATACTGGAAGTTCTGCCCAAATTAACTGATTGGATCTATCTACACATTAAATCGTTCTAAGTCTAATTTTACAAAATATCTCAACGCTCTGCTCTGTTCTGCTAGTTCTTAGCATATGCCCTGGTCCCTGTGTTGCATTCCTGTTTGATCACTGTTTTGTAACGTGCACCGTCGTCTCGTTCTTGACCAAGATACCACCAAAGCTAGATCCGTAGTCTCCGCCTCCAGAGTTGCTTCGATGACCCGTAATAGTAGAAGAGTATTGGTTTCCACCCGGTGTAAAACGGTCCATCGCGTGAGCTTCAAAGTCGTCGGTCGAGCCACCTCTGCCACCGTTGCCGTGGCCGTCGTCGGACTCGGCTAGCTGGTGTGTCGAACTGGATTCGTCGTTGGGTTTCGTCTTGTTGATGGTATCGAGGCGGATGGATTGTTTGGTCTGGCTTCGGCCGTAGGAGTTGGGGTAACTGCCTGAACTGGCGCCTGTTCGGGTTCGTGGGTTTTGGCACATGAAGATAAACGTGCAGGCTGGCCGAATTGTAGGGAGCGATGCTGCTGTGGTGTTAGAATAGGTGGCAGGGGGGTAGATGTTGTAGGGGTTCGTACCAGAGACGTTGATAAGGTTGACTTCCACTGTTGCCCAGATGACGATGTCGCAGATATTCCATGTAATATCGGCTGATTTATCATTGAAGACGCGAGCGGCAACAATCAATCTGATGGCAGCAGCACAGATACTAAACTTGTTAGCACATGGAGTAACTACTTCAGCTAGGAAATGAACTTACAAGAAGCCAAAGGTAAACATAACCATGATACCAGCCTTTTGCAGCATGGGGAGTTGCAGCCGTCCAATCTGCCACATGGGAAGTACCAGGATAGCAATATCGATCATGGCATGCACCAAAGTAGTTCCGAAAAAGAATTTCTTATCCTCAATCGCGCAGTAGCCCTCAACGCTGTCATCCCAGAATTTCTCGACAGGCACGCAATGCCATATTCCCATAAAGATCTACACCAATATGTTAGACGCGGATCTGTTGTTTGTCGACAAGGCACCTACTCGAAAGGTGATCCAGACAAGAGAGCATCCAAAGAGGATCTGAATCGGTAGTCGAATGTTTGTAACGCGGAACATGCGCCAGTAAAGACTTAAAATAGAAATCTTGGCAAAGAACAGACCGAAGGCGTAGAAAAGCTCGGCGATGAAAAGAAGTAGTTTGGCTTGGTATAATTCGTCCATTAACGTAGACTTTTGCATTTTGACGACATCATCTATGTGCAGTCCAAGACCACGGTTGAGCCCTTGTGAGTTGAGTCAGCATATCGTCCGAGTCGAGTCGAGATCGAATTGTTCGTCGTAGATATAATAAAGTACAGGGGACCTACAGTAAGGTATAATGATGATCCAACCAACTGAAATGCACTGGAGAATAGAGTTAGCAAGGATGGTGAGACGAGGATAGCAGACTCCATCAAGTGCAAACTTACGAATCCACAGAGAGCAAAGTAATCATCCCACGAGAGCGGGATACGTTTAAGGCGACGACTCAGCAGTCGCATAGCCGTGATAATGGTGGCTGCAGCGAATGTGATGAAGCACACAGCCCAGATGTCGGTTTGTCGTGACTCCATGCTGACGCGCGCGTGTGTGTGCTGACTCCCCAGGATAAAGCAATAAACCAGAAACGAAAGACAAAAAAACCCAAGGACCAGGTTGTAGGTGCCAAGTAAGCCACTTACATATGCCGCTCGCTCGCTCAGGAACCAGAGGGGTGGTCAGCGATCGATTGGAGAGCGAGAGGAGAAAAAAACGAAGAGAACCAACAGAAAGAATCCCGAGAGGATGGAACGGGAATACTAGATATGTACAATTTGGCCAGGGGGGTGTATATCCTTGGCTGAAAGATAAACATTTGCTGTCTTTACTTTTTATGAAATAGTAATTAACCCTCGTGGTTAACTTGGGCGTGCCTTGCCTTGCTTGCTTGCTTGCTTGGCTTGGACCTTTGAAACGAATCCGAATCCCTCCAAGCGTTGTAACTTGGGTCTAGGTTCCGAGTGGAACCGGAAGAGTCATGGACAAGGGAGCGTGACAAGCTGCAAAACACACAGTAGAAGCCATTAATTAGTGTAGTCCAAGGTTCAGGCGACGATCTACTATGGTACTGTTTAGAAGGGAAAACCTCGTACAGTAAAAATTCTTGAGCGATTCTGGTAAGGACTGAGAGAGAGATGAGCCAGGGCTGCCGGGTCCCTTGGCTTCGTCACTGAAGATCAACACCGTTGTAGTCTTTTAGTTGCCGAACCCACCCAATATCGTCAAGTGAGTGTCGACTTGCACCTAAAACCCAGGTTACCCCTGTATAAATTAAGCAAGCTAATACTGACTTGGGTCCTAGTTTCCGCGGGTCCAGGCTATGCTGAAGCATCCGTCGGTCCTTTAGGAGGGGAAAGGGAAAGAGTTGGGTTGCAAAAATGTCACGGCGTCAAACTCAATTTTGTGGTACATTATGGGGTCCTTTTTTCTTTCTGCCCTTTTTTTACGATAATCTCCGTATTGACTAGGAGAGAGCTATGGAAGAGTGGGTGGATGGTAATATTCCTTCTGAGATCCAGATCTTGCAAAGAAGGAATTTAAGCATGAATTCTGACTTGTGATATTACGATGGAATATTCGTATATGACTCCATTTTCTTAGGTTCGAAGGAATGCGCTACTTCCTCAGGTCCATATCATTGAGGAGTGAGTAAATACAGGAAGCAATACCTTGAACAATGAGTGGACTGGCACTTGGCAACGGTAGACTAAAGAAGGCGCTATTAGCAGCTCAAGAGCACTAAACAATCAATGCGTTACGCCAGAGCGTTGAATGACTATAGTACTGTACTGTAGTTAGAGTAGACTGACTGACTAGACTGGGCTGACTAGTAATTACTTACTTTACTTACTCGAGGTTAATAAGTTGCTTCATAAATTTAATGAGGCTGTCACTGAAGGCTAGAATCTTCCAACCAAGCAATAGACTAGAGTCACTGTGTTCAAATAATTACTTTTTTTTTTCTTTCTTTTTCTCTTCATGCACAGAATCTTTCCAACAATCTATCTACTATACCTGGTCCGCCCCCATTTATCCTTGAAATTGCATAATAATTCCAAACCTACGGTATTCCCGACCAAGCGAGGAGCAGAACATCCATCTCATCTAAAGTCAATCCTCATCCCAGTGGCGATAAAAAAGAAGTGTCCACTGCTTTGGACAAGCGAGCCCCTGTAGATTATTCCCCACTCACCGGGCTTCGCATTCATCATTAAATCCCGTCGGGGAAGGGAGGTTTTACGCGGTAACCGGATGGGTTCTTTTTTTCTTCCTCTTTATCTTAAGCGAAAGGGCCACCGGAACAAAAGTCTGCCGTTGCGTCGCAGAGCTAAAGAGGTCTCTAGCTGGGCTGGGAGAGGGGGATCCCTCCCGCCCTTCGCGCCGTATCATTTCAACTTTTCTCCGTCAGGATCAGCCCTAGGTACGGATATTCTTGAGCAAAAGTGTCTAGCACCAAGACTCAATAGACTAAGAGTAAAGAGGAAATACTAGCGGTAGGTAAAACAAGGCGTAGAAAGAATCCGTTCTTTCAAGGACACACTAGACTAACTAACTCCCGCCAACAGCTTCTCTTCAGCCCAAGGGTCCTCTGGCGTCTCACTAAGTTCATATAGCAGCTTGACCTAAATTATGCACCAACCAACCTTGTAATTTTGGCAGCCAAGCTATGTAGTCTGCCCTAAATTGCAGCAATGCCAACCAACAGATCTGCAATGTGTCCAATCGCTATCTGCCCAAAACATCACAAGATGAGCATACAGTCTTCCGGCAGAGCGGTTGTCACAATCTTGGCGCATTATATTATTCCGACGTGTACAGTATCACCGGCGGACCGCATTCTCCTTCCACGTTACAACGAATCTGGGGTCCCTCCTTATGTCGGCATAAAGCGGTGGATCCGGAACCTCAGCTCCACCTTGTGCTGTGTGTCCGCTTCCCCGTCCGTTCCCCCCCGTCTTCCCAAGGAGGTCAGTCTAATTCGTCTACTGGTGGAGTATTCAACGAATTAAAGAAATCCTTCGACTCTTCCTTCTCTGGAACCGTTGGTAGGGGGTCAAGAGAGAGAGAGAGAGAGGTCTGTGCATATTGTAACATAAATGTTTTATGTCATTGTGAAAGACAACATAGGATCTTCATCATCCGAGAGACATGTTCTTCAATAGTAGACGGTCTGGAACCATTGGCAATGTCGATCACATCTCAGTCAGGACTTACACATCACACATCTTCAACAAACCACAAAATGGACCCTGAACAACACAACCGTTGGGCTTGTCAGAGCGGTATGTGGGCTATCACGCGGTATTTGTGGCCCAAGTTCAAATGCCGGGGTATCTCGAACCGAATAACCAGCTAACACTCGAAATGGCGGTATGGCCGAGGCTATAATATTATCATAGCGGCGATCGCGCCTCACTCCAAGGTGAAACTGACCAATCGTCTCATCATGAATTGTAATTCCCCCTCCTCAACTCCGCTCCAAGTCGCCCCCAGGGTCTTTTAATATTCAGCTATTACTTCCTAAGCTTCCCCCCCATGCCAGTATCATCTAGCTTGGCAACCTTTCTTTTTTGACTTTACTCTACAGAGTAACCTTTGTCTCAATTCACAAACACTATCCTATCGCTACACCTGCACAAACATAACCACATACATCTTTCATAATGGCTCCTTCAACTACTACTGAGGATCTCGTCCCCGAGCCCGTCTCTGCCAAGGAGACCACCCTCGCTGAGCGCCCCAAGGACGGCTCTGCCCTCAACGCCGCCGAGCGTGAGGAGCTTGCCTTCACCGACAAGTACAGCGCCCCTGATGTCTACATCAACGAGAAGACCGATACCGTCTGGTTTCCCTGGATCGGACCTATTGAGTTGAAGCCTATGCGCATGGAGAACAGAACCGGCACCTTTGTCGTCGGTCTGCGATCCAAGGTTGCCGCCAGTCTGGGCAAGCACCGACACCGCGGTACCGTTACAGCCATCACCATGTCTGGTGAATGGGGTTACAAAGAGTATGTTTTCTTTTTTTTTATCTTGGACTATCCGTACCCCTGATACAATACAAGGTTGCTAATGCTACATCTACAGATACGACTGGGTTGCCCGTCCTGGTGATTGGGTTTGCGAGAACCCTGGCGTCATTCACACCCTGTCCGTCCAGGATAACACTGACATCGTATTCACCATTTCCGGTACCATCGAGTTCCTTAACGATGATGATACCCTAAAGTTCACCCTGGACATCTTTAGCTTTGCCAAGATGTACTACGATTACTGCAAGGAGAAGGGTATCAAGCCCAACGATGGTTTGTGGCACTAAGTCTATTGCATATAACACACAAGTTACGGTCGAACAAAGGGAGGCTATGGTATAGGCAACTGAGAAATTTGCTAGCACTGGCCCCAAGCATTATATAACAAAATACCCGGATGAAATATATGAACATCGCATTGTCTTTTATCAACAAGTCTCGAGCTACCAAAACCATGTGATTTTTGTAATGTATATGTAGTGCATAAGAAGTTGTCATACTATGACTAGAAAGAAACCGCATTCACCCAAAAGATATTGTGCTTCTCGCCACAGTTTCTCACTGCACTGTCTTCAAAACACGAGCAATCATCTCATCAAAGCTCTCTCCCTCGCCAAGCCCAAGTATCTTCTTCCAGTGCTCTGCCTTTTCAGGAAAGTAGGTGACCTCAGCATCACTATAAACCGTCGAAGATGCAAGCTCGTAGTATCCAGTGCCCCAATTGCCTTGTTCAATGTGCTTGGTCGCTCGCGCGTACAAATCCACATTACTCAATTCTTTGAGCGCGAACTTGGTCTCAGAGATTCTTTCGAGAGCCTCGACAACTTGTTTCTGTGAAATATTGTACGACGAAACGTGAACGTACTGATTCTTGGTTTTTTCAGACTGTAAAAGCGCTGCCGCCGTGGCTTCGCCGACCTGAGATACAGTCGTTGTGGTGAACTTTGGTTTCCCGGCGTCTACAAGCTCGCCGGTCTTGGACTTGATGTCTAGACAAAGCAGTCCCTTGCCCTCGATTAGCATCTACAAGTTTATCGGTAATTAGTCAACTGTCGGGAGAGGATAATTCAAAACACTCACCCAATCGACCCAAGGTCCTGTGAAAAGCGCCGTCCAGGTCAACCCCTCGGCTTCTTTGGTCTTGACATAGT
The DNA here is from genome assembly GCA_013623685.1 of Fusarium transvaalense. NCBI lineage: Eukaryota > Fungi > Ascomycota > Sordariomycetes > Hypocreales > Nectriaceae > Fusarium > Fusarium transvaalense. Next base: position 27,614 of record JABFFG010000080.1, read on the forward strand.
CCATGACATCTTGCTTTCCTTTGAGAAAGGGGGCCATCTTCTCAAGACCTTCAACAGAGGTATCACTGCCGAATTCACTTGGCATAAACCGTTTGACCTTGGCAGCTGTAACTGCATCAATCACAGTCTTTTGCTCGGAGATGTTGGCTGTCGAAAGGGTAGAGATAACAGCATCTTGACCGGCAAAGACCTGTAGAAGTGATGGTAGAGTGTAGTCGGACTTGACAATAGTAGCGCCATGGAATGTTTTGTCTGTAGTGGTTGAAGTTGCACGGCTTAGGACGGAGACGTTGAAACCAGCTTCGAGGAGAGAGGTGACTAAGTACGGTCCAAGGTTTCCGCGACCCTAGTAGTCATAGAAGTCAATAATCTTTCCTCGCGTGGGCAGAAATGACACTTACCCCAAGGATCATGACATTTTTGATTTCAGTAGTCATGTTGAAGGAACAAAGTAACAAGTACCTGTTGATATAGAGGAATAGGGTAAGTGATCGTAATTGGGTGGACGACAAGATGGTTATTGAGGGTGAAAAGGCCGACAAAGAGTGGCACGAAGCTGGTTACTTATAGAACCCAACTGTCGAACCCATCTCGTTATTCTCCATTATTTTCATGGATTTATCAGCATTTCGATAGTTTTATCATTCTCATGATGCGAATTCAAGATGATGGCTTTTGGAGCTGGTGGAGTCTAAACCTCTTTCAGCTGAGCAGTGGAGACTAGTCCTTTTTGGGCTTTAGCATCATGAAGCTGTCTGATAAGATAACCCTACCATCAGCTAATGCACTATCTTAATCGCTCTGATAAAATGCCATCTGGTGTTAGTGACTCATCAGCTCAAGACAACTAATCCATTTGTCCTTAATCCTTGTCTAGGACCACCCAAACTCGACATTCTCAGAACATCTTGTTCCTCAAACAATGCTCAAACTCTCACCGCAACTCAACTCACTGATTAATAAACCTTGAAGCTAACATGACTCTCTTGCAAAGATCCTGTCAAGCTTGCGTAAAAGCAAGACGTCGCTGCAATCTCGCCACCCCATGCTGCGAAAGATGCTCCGCCAAGCGCATCAAATGCTGCTACATCAACCAACCAGCCCCTGCAACAGCTGATGTACGCCATACAAGCGTGGTTAAGCCCATAAAAGAGCCGCAAGGCTTAAGCGACCTCTCCAATGGTCAAAGCATATCATACCTTGTGGTTAGTGGGGAGCTGGATACAAGCTTACAAATGTACATTCGACAAGTCCTCCGGAACGGATACTACCAAGGATCTCGACCTCCCTTTACAACACTAGATATCCACGAGTCGAGTATTATTAGCAAACCCGTGAGTACTGGTGTCCGGATCTTTAATCCTCTACATCTTGAAGTGGTGCGCGTCTTCGATCAAGGGACGCTTCACCGTCTATCGGATATTCTGCAAAGTTTCCCAGCCGAGTTCGCAGAGCACAACAAGACAGCCTTTATCCACCCTGGCATATACGCTCCGAATCTACCGCCTCAACTACAAGTAATCCAGGATATATGCTATAGTTACCAGGTCGGCGGCAAATATCTTGCAAGCCATCGACTGGATGCTCTACGGTCCACAATTCGTCGGTTACTTCGTTCAGCAGCACACACTTCCTCGTTCCCAGAAACACTAGCTTACGCCCAAGCGATAAGTGTCGCACAAATCATCCGTCTTCTAGTCTGCCAAGACCCACATCAAGACGAAGTAGAACGCGATAATGAAGATATGTGGGCGCTCACGCACCAGCTGTGGCAGCACGCACCTATCCAACTACCGAGCACTTTAAGTCCCTGGCAGGCATGGCTGTTCTCAGAGAGTGTTAGACGAACGATTATGGTGTGTAACATACTTCTCGCTGTCTATAGCTCCTTGAAAAGAGGGTATGCGATGCATTCGCTCTGTGTAGAGGCTTTGCCGTTTGACGTACGGACGCAGCTTTGGGATGCTGAAACTGAGGATGAGTGGGAAGCTGGGGCATTGAAGACTACGAGCCCCTCCTTGGTAACCTTGAGTCAACTTACAATGTCTCAACGGGCCTGTATGAATGGGACGAGGTTCGAGAATCTACTGGCGCTAGCATTTGAAAGATAAGGGAGGAATGACTGAGCCAAATCTATGGCTGAAGCGTTGAATGAGAGTATGTCTATACAATTAAATACTACCTACTCAAAAATGAACTTGTATTACCCCTTGGCCGCCTTTAAATCCTTCACAACAGTAGCGAACGAAGGTTCAGAATTGTACTCCTTGATCCAAATTATCTCCGGCTTTCGTATGCCCCTCTCCACGAGCTTGACCTTGTATTTCGAAAGACTGCCTTTTTTAGCCGTAGCCGTCATAGTTTCTATATGCCACTTGCCTCCGGTTGTTGATTTGCAGTCACCGTGTATATAATGTCACGTCCCAGCGGGTGTCCATATGCCCGCCATGCTCTGAGCGCCAAGATTGTTAACATAGTCCGAGACATCTTGCCTTTTATCCTGGAAGAAAAACCGTTAGTTTTGGTAGACCACGGGAGACACGATTTTGTATTTGATTCGAACCTTATTAGCATCTCTACGTGGAGATAGATCAATGTCGACATGAACCATTGTTGAATTTTAGTGATTCTGTTGGGAATTAACGTCTAGCTGGAAGGTGACGGGCTTGCTTTTGTTGTAACTAGTTCACAGTCATGGATCACGACAGCATTTTCCACTTCTAATGAAGCATCTATTCATACCGTTTATTTAAAAAGCTCCCCTTCACAGTTGCGTATGTGACATGATGAGCTGTCGATACAAGCTTCATGACATCAAATCACGAACCAAGGGTTCGCTCTGGCTGAGTATTGGCACACTGATATGAAAGTAAAAGATGGCATAATATTGATTATGTGCGCATTGCTCAAAATATCGACCTGGAGACGGGCCGAGGTTATGTGAATAAGGTAGAACAAAGCATCAACACGCTTTATGCCATCATGAATATGACACCCACCACAACAATTCAGAATAAATATAAAGCTCAGAGAATAACTTTCCTCACAGAATCTTCTTAGGTATATTTGTCTAGGCCCTAAAGTGGCACAACGCATCACGGCTGAAATAACCATTCCGTCAGTGACACTCGAGATATCATTCACGCCTGAATTGTAAGGCAGATAGTTGAAATTAAGCGCATCGGTGTCACTTGACTGAAACTACAACTTTCCAAACATTCACAGCAACCAAAGCCAAAGGATTAACGCTTCAGCTTGATCAGAATGGAGACTTCGGAACCGGAGAGACCAAGTGCAGCCGATCTCCTGTACCCCACTGGCAAGGTTCTTCACTTAGAAGCCAGCGCTAACGGGACTTCAAACCAGCAGCAAAAGGCTATACAAGTCAAGATAAAACAACAAAAGCGCCCATGGACTTTATCTTGTGGAATGGTGGTGGAGGAAATCCCAGGCTCCCCAACAGATACCGAGGGCAACGAGAAGTTTCTGAAGATGTTCGATCGGAGAGGTGCCGAGCAACTCCGCAAAGACAACCGAATCGATAAATGGTCCGACAATATCGAGAATGAGCTTATCAATGATTTGAAATCGGGAAAGATGGAGGAGTTTCTCGAAAAACTACGGATTGAACCGGATTCTGAAGAAGAAACCGAAGAAGACACCGAGGAAGACACCGAGGAAGACACCGAGGACGATAGCGACGAAGAATGGGATGCAGCTGAGAATGAGGCCTACCTGTCCGCTGAATTACAAAAGATTTTCGAAGCCGAAGTTGCGACATATGCTCGCCTCAAGGAATACCAGGGAAAGTTAATTCCTCGGTTTTTATCAGCCGTAACACTCGACATTTCTTCTCCCAATACAGGTCTCACCGCACAACAACAAGAGCTCTATCGACCGAAAGGTGTTCTATTGCAATATCTCCATGGTTTCTCACTATAGACCATGCCCCAATGTGCACCCGAGTCATCGTGGCAAGGCATTGTCGATCAGGCTATCAAGATAGTTCACATCCTCGGCGACCATGAGATCCTCAACGATGATGTCCGACCTGACAACTTTGTAGTCGTCTCCAACAACGGAACCTATCAGGTGTTCATGATAGACTTTGGTCAATGCAGGTTTCGCTATGAAGACGAATCTGATGAGGAATGGGGACGGGCGAAGTGGTCACGGGACGAAGAAGGCGCTGTGGGAGTCGTCATGAAAATGAGGTTGGGAAAGATCGGTTTTGACCTTCGTTACGAACCGTCGCTGAGGTATTTGGCTTGGGCCCCTGGAGAGGATGACGACGACTAGTTGTATCCTGCATAAGCAAGAGACAATACATAAAGTCTTTGTGTGAAAGGAGGAACAGCGATAATTTGACACACCGTTGATATGAATCGTGGATTAGATGCGTACAACTGAAGGAATGCGTTACACTGGCTACATGGTGATGTCATGCACGCCCTTCATGTGACAACGAGCTTGGCGTCTTATTATTTGCGCAAGCATGTTAATCCTTCAGTTCCTTCGCTATAGAGACCTAGTTATATTTGAGGGGTAGGCTACGCTGAATCTTTTAGGAGAAAGGCATTGCGGATAATCACACCACAATAAATGCTTTCACCACATAACGTATCCCAACATTCAATAACAACCATGCCATCAGACGCCAAGCTTTCTGCCCGAGGCAAAGTGTTCGCTTCACCAGCCTATAGACAGCCACTTATAGATATCCTCTGCAACCTATGGAACCCAGAGACTAACATCGACGGTTACGTTAGTCTAGGTGTAGCGGAGAATGTAGCTACCAACTTTACACAACCAGTCCAGGCCATGAGCTGACAACCGACAGACACTGATGCACGGAGAACTAACGCAACAAATGACCAAAAATGTAAAAATACCAGACTCTCAATGTCAAATGGGACGCTGATTCTCCTCAAGTTCACTGTCAACAGTCACTCACTTACTTGCGGAGATGGCTTCTCTGGTTCCCATCGTCTACGAAATGTCCTTGCGCGATTTATCAATCGAAACTTCAATGCACGTGAAGCTGTGTCCAAGGATCAGCTTATTATTACTTCAGGTGTAGGCCAAGCTATTGAGCTCAGTGGCTTCTCGCTCTGTGACAAAGGTGATGGTGTTTTGCTGGGTAGACCTCACTATGGGAACTTCCCGATTGACTTTGGATATCGAGCTGAGTGAGTAACCAAGCTCCCCTCTTGTATCCATTTCTTATTAAAACTAGGGCAAAAATTGTTGGTGTATCCTTCGGAGAAGTAGATCCGTTCAGCCTCGAAGCTGTGGGATTCTACGAAAAAGCTCTCAAAGACGCGCAAGAACAAGGAATTCGTGTCAAAGTCTTGCTGCTGTGCAACCCACATAACCCTCTAGGTCAACATACTCACGTGTACGATGATAATGGTCCTCTGACTCTATGGCAGGTCGCTGTTACACCCCGGAAGTCTTAAAGGCGTACATGGGATTTTGTCAAAAGCACGGTCTTCATCTCCTCGCTGACGAAATCTACGCTCTATCGATCTGGAAAAATGAACAAGTCCCTGATGCACCCGAGTTCACGTCTGTGCTTTCTATCGACACAGATGGACTGATCGATAGGGATCTTGTACATGTCATGTGGGGAATGAGCAAGGTTTGAAGCGGAACCTAGAGGAGACGATAGACAACCCTGACACTGTTCTAGGACTTTGGTGCCAACGGCATAAGAATCGGTTGTTTGATCACTCGTAACGAGGCCTTTATGCGTGCTTGTGTAGCAAATTCTGAGTTTTCCGGCCCTTCATCACTATCTGACCTCGCCGCCTCGAGTATTCTCTCAGATGATACCTTTCTCGAAACTTTCATTAAGACAAATCGGCTGCGGCTGGCACAGAACTACAAGATAGTAACCGAGTTCCTGACAAGCCACGGAATTCCTTACAAAGAGGGTTCCAACGCTGGACTGTTTGTATGGGCCAATTTGTTTGCGCCCAATCGGACACAGATAAACGCGGCGATGAAACAGAAACATGGTGGACAAGAATCACCGGAGCTCCTCATGAATATGGAGGCGGAAATGACGGAGGTTTTGTTGAAGCATAGGATCTTTCTTGCGTCTGGTGGTGATTTTGGAACTGATGTGTCTGGCTGGTTCCGCATCGTTTTTGCCCATGAGAGAACGTATCTACTGGAGGGGCTTGAACGTATGGTTAGGGCCGTTAAAGCCTTTGGACTTGAACTTGACAAGAACTGAGAAATTGGGACGATTGCTCATGGCTTTGAGGAACCTTCATACAATAGTCTGATGCGACCTTTGAGGGAATACTTCAAGCAGAAATAAATGAGAACAAGAACAGCATAGTTTACAAGTGGGGTTTACCTTGAAGATTGAAGAATAACAAGGTCATCCTATAGTTCAATCTCAAGCTATGATAAACCCAAGGCCTTCTCTTCTGCAAGCATTGACTTATAGGCATCATGCCACCACTTATGAGTATCCTGTCCACCAGTCCACGACCCATCAACCCCCAACTCATCCCAAGGCTTCGGACTCATGATATAATGAACGTTCTTCACCCTATCATCACGCCAAATCTTCCCATGCACGCTAGGCTCGCGCATAGTCTTCAAAGCGTTGTAGATGTATGGTAGGACCACCCAGCGACCCTTGAACACGTCTGCGAGAAGATCTTGGTCCGGGAACTTGTACTCTGAGCAACTAGGATCATCCATCTTGGACAGGATCTGAGTGAAAAGAGTCTGAGAAGGATTGATAACAAGAAGCCCACTGTTTAATTTGCCTAAGCCTGTGGACAGAGACGCTCCATCTGTCTGAGCAGTCTCAGGCTTATCGTGCTGTGTTGTAAACGAACAGTTTGCTGGTATCCAGTCTGATGGATAGTGTGCTTTTCGTAGTGGATTGCAAGTACAAGCATGGCAAGCAGCAAAAAGTCTCTTGCCCTGAATCATATCCCCAGTCCCGTTCAAGGTGGAAGAGTCCAGTTCGACATCCATCAGCTCGTCCATGTTGTGAAGTGGCAACATATCAGAGTCTAGTAAGACAATTCGTGAGAATCCAGTAAGTGAGAACGCGACTAGCTTGGTCCAGCATTCGAGGAAACGCGGATCATCGAGGTACTCTTGTGAGGTGCTCGGTGATATGCGCTGCACTTCTAATGTTTGGATGCCTCGTTTTTTAAGAACGTCGACACCGGCTTGGGAGAGCGTGTTGGTGTATAGAACTAGTAGTGGGTACTTTGACTTGACGCAACGAAGACGGTAGTTGAGCGTCAGGACACCTTTCAGATAGTCTGTGTTTGTAACCAGAGTTGCCCACACTATCGACAGTAGTCAGTAATGACGGTCATTAGGTCCTTGCAGTGGAAAGGCAGACCTTTGGCTTGTTGGGGGGGTTCAGTCTTGGAAACCATCTTGGCTGAGCGTGAAACAGCTTCTTGTCGTGAAGTCGGCCTTGACAGTAGCGAACTTGTTAATGGAGTGTGCAACAGACTGTTTGAGTCCAAAGACGGATGATGTTCACTAGTCAAATACAAGAAACTTCCTTGAATTGACGCTGATCCGTCGAGCATGCCGTAAGTGGCTGGGGACGGCAGATATACGAAGGTTTATCTAATGGACGGGGACTTGGCGATCGACGATGGGAGATTGCGCTATCGAATTTTGACCTATTGAAGTCCATGTCAACGCCATCCTACCGCTTTTACATGCAGCCTATTCTAAAGTTGGTACTTATGTCTCAGTTATCTTGGTGGGCGGGGACATACAACGGAGAAAGGTCCGCTTCTCTTTGCGGCAGGCAGTTCGTCTTTAAAACTCCACGCCGCAGCCAAATTATTACGTAGCTTGGCATTGAGACATCCACAATCATCCCAGAAGCCCTGAAACATGCAGAGTTTTCCCACTTCTATGCATAGTTGGTCTCTTGGTAAATATCTCTGACCATCTATCACATATATGCACATGGCCTCTAGCATGAGCAAGTTTATAGCCTCTCAAGACGTATGGGCCACTAGGAATAATGAAAACTGCCAGCATCATTAGCATCATTTGTTTGTGAGATAGACATGTGCTGCACGTGACTTCATGGCATAGCAGCCACAGTCAAGGTCTACAAATGAGAACCAAGCTTCACTATAGTCGGGCAAAGACAGATGCACAGAATATGCAGTCAGATGAGCTGACCACCTTGGATTAATATTGGGGTTTTACGTGTGCAGGTCTTATTGGTACGTTGATATTGCACGATGAGGCTCTGCTCGATCGAAAATACAACCACTTTCATTCAGCTACACAGGCAAGGAGGCAGTGCCATGTCTCTCACATTAATATAAACCACGAAACATTTCCGAGCATGAGATGAGGTTGATAATCAGCTCTAAAAGCCTTTCTTCCTAATCACCCTCTTCTTAAGCGATCCTCAAACAAAAATGGCAGCAGAACTATGCCTGGCTGCCTTTGCCCTGAGGCCACCACGCCTTGGTTTTGCAAAAGGCGTGGTTGGAGTCGTGAATGATTTCATCAATGCGAAACGATTCATAAAGAATACGAAAAATCTGCAACGCCTTGAACGAGAGATTGATTCATGGAAGTCAGTTATGTTTGCCATGAGAAACTCTCAAATTTCCGACATTCGCGGAAGCGATGAGTTATTCACTGCATGTGAAACAAGTCTGCTCAGATATCGTTTGAACATCCGAAAGATCTGCCACCAGGTAGAGAAGTATAATTCCTCAGACCAATCTGAAAACTGGAGGTTTCCGGTGAAAATAGTCATGGATCTCTTGGAAGATTTGAAATCTCAAGATCTTGACGTTAAAATTAACAAGTGGTTGACAGCAGTAGGGGCGTAAGTGAAAACACACAGTGGAGAAGAGATGGCACTGACATCCCTTTTTGCAGATATAGTAACTTGGACACCAACAACAGAGTCAGAAAGCTACAAGAATCTGTTCAAAACCAACAAACGAGCTTGGGCCGAATTATCGATAAAGTGGAGGAGCTCCTGAAGGCAGAAAAGGCAAAAGAGGACAATACAGAAGGGGTACATCCAACATCAGATGATCATCTTTGGCTTATATGATAGAAGACCGGAAAACGAGCTTAAGCGGGAGAAAGAAGTCGAAAAAGATGACCCTGATATCCCCTTTAATCAGTTCACTGCAGACATTGACACCACCAAGAGTGGACACGCACTTGTTGCTGGGTCTCATCAGAAGAGCGAAAGCAATAGTGTTCCTGTGCTCAGAATCCGAGAAGAAGATTGGGACTGCGGACGACACTTCTCTTTTGACACCGCTGATCCGCAACCTGTTATTAAGTTGCACATATCTCTACCTCCAAAATCCCAAAAGGCGAAAAGTAGTCGGCCACAAGAGTTGGCAACCACTGAACGCAATGAACCCATCTTCCGCACGTTTTCTATTGTACTCTTGCCAGCTCAAGTAGCGAAGAACAGGCTTCGTCAAAAGCCCTCAATGCTTTTCACCATGTCGAGTTCAGAGCTTAAATCAACAAAGCTGGCTCTGCACTGGGACCTGAGGGGGCCGACCAGCGGGAATGATATCTACCAGAGGCTTGGAAAATTGAACGAATACCTACGACATATTGGTCAAGACCAGGAGGCTACTGACTCTGGCCTTTCAAGCTCCATAGCCGCCGTGGTTTATATTTCGATCCCGTGGTCTAGATACAAGCAATGGAGCCAGGGGAAGTCGACCGACGCTTCCTTAGACGCTTTGGCTGTCGAGGGGATCTTGGCGGTTCTTCCAATCCTCGTAAAAATGAGGGGCGGGGGCCTGGACCCTCGAGTCTGGTGCAAGAGTGAAATTCGACACAGCGCATTGTATGAGGTCGAGTCTAAGAAGTCGGTCCACGCGATAGTTCAAGAGGTGAGATTGATCCTATCAACATGCATGCGAGATTAATGGCTTACGATTTAACAGTATAGTTATACCGGCCAAAGCTTTCAGGAAAATGAACCATCGGGAGTTCGTCACTTGATCAGGTTTGTTGTTCTGATTTTTCGGACCGGGGATGCTGAGGAGTGGGTAGATCTTGCAAGTTCGGTATATACCCCGAACCTTGTATTGAGTAACGAGACTGTTTTATCTTGATTGCATGTAAATACTCAAGGTGATAGCTTTTGTCACTAGTTATGATTGACTTAAGCTCAACCGGTGGACTTGGTATTGGCGTTAGCGAGAACGTTGGTATAAAGCTTGATGCATCTTCGCTACTCTAGTACTTGCATTTTCCGCAACTAGGACTTCCCAATAACATATTGAGACCTCAAGGTCTACAAGTCAATCCTTTGTGTACTGACTATATTGTGAAGGCGAGGTGGCAAGCTGGCTGGTCGAAATACTATTAAGACTTGTTCGTGATACTGATATTTGTGACTGGCTCGAGTTTACCTCTCGAGCCAAATAAAGTTAGACTGTCTCCCCTTTTCACGATGTTCGGCCCCTCTTAAAAAGACACTATTGATTTCCTCACCGCAAATCTCATTTCCACTATGCATTAGCTAGCAAGACTATTGACTTCAGTAACTATACTAGAAGCTCAAAAGGGAAATTCGCTCAATATTACTATCCCTGCTTTAACAGCACATCCGATCACGATAACGGCTAACCCTACTAGCCGCTCATTTATATAGAATAATCAGCTTAAAATAAACGAGTTATACCTACAAGCCAATCGAAAAGTTCCCTCCCCTATCTATTCGTGAAGTCTAGACTAGAATCCAATGAATCGGGTAAGGTAAGCCGCGTTAAAAGAATAGTAAGATTAAAGATATCATTAGGCTGAACTCAACTCGGATACATATAAACAATCTCTTGGCAAAAAATATACAATCCTCAATATATTCTTTCACTTCACCCTTCTTGAGTACAGTGGACTTCACATTACCTTTTGCCAATTACTTGAGCATGAAGCTGTCCAAGCGCGCCGGGGCCTTTTGGGCCTTGAACGCATCTTTCCTCCCAGGTGTACTGGCAGCCTCAAGCTGCAGTCAATTGTCCGGCAGTATTTACACCGGCCCTAGCAGCAATAAGTTTGATATTTCATGCGATACTTCTACAGTCAATGGTCGTATCTTTGCTTATTACTCCGTGGGAGATGAGTTTCAAGATTGTGTGGATAGATGCGACGGGGACAGTACCTGCATTGTTGCGTTATATTTACGGGGCAGCGGCGACTGTGCTTTGATCGACACGTATGCCGGGGTTAGGTCATTTCAAGGCAACGATATTGCTGTCAAAGGAGCGACGGAAATTCCAACTACTACATTGGCTGAGACTTCAACCGAAGAGGTCGTATCAACAGAAGCTACATCAACGGCGGCTATGTCGACAGAGACTACAGTAGCAGAATCTTCAACAGCAGAAGTTACATCGTCAGTAGAGTCTTCAGCGGAAGAGACTACATCAACAGAGGCCTCAGTACCCACATCGCTGGCAGCTACATCGACAGATGCTACAACGACAGAATCGTCAACGGAAGAGGCTGCATCGACAGAAGCCTCGTCAACAGAGACTGCATCAACAGAAACTACATCAGCAGCAGCTGAATCATCAGTGTCTTCAACACAAGGTGCCGCATCGACAGAGGATGCATCTACATCAGTGGGCACTTCATCGACTTCTCCAGAGTCTACTCTAGTTACTACTACTACTGCAGACTCGTCCTACACTAGTATCGCCAGCATCCAGACGTCAACCGACGACTGCGAGGACGAGACGTCCTCACTTGAGACCGCGACTGCTGAAATTACATCTACAGCAGCAGGATCCGAGATACAGTCCACAACGCTATCCACCGACATCCTGGATCCCTCAACTACAGCCCTCCAATCAACAGAACCTTCTGCTCCAACTTCTTTGACTACTGCGGCTACTTCAACCAAGTCATTACCATCTTCCTTGATTACCACAGAAAACCAGGCTTCTGTATCAACATCTTCTCCAAGCTCTGTTACAAGCCAATCAGTCTCTTCTCTTACTCTGTCTTCAAAGACTGAAGTGACTCAGGGCTATGCAACCTATGGACAAGTATCTTCATCATCATGGTCTTCATCTTCTGAAACCAAAGAGGCTGGCTCAAAGACTCCTTCGGCTTATGGTGTCACAACCATGAAGACGACATCTGGAACTCGTCTGCCAACATCTCTCCCCGCTTCTGACTGCATCTGGACTGTTTACCTTACTACGGTCAAGTATGTCACTTGCAGCACTGGTGTAGTTGCCGAGACGGGAACTACCACCACATATGTCACCGTGGACAGTCAAGATGGTAGCTATCGCCCTCCAGTGGTTCAACTGCCCGATGGTTGTATTGGGGGTTATCAGGTAGATGCTAGCGGTAACAGTTATCCCGTGGTGCAGCCTACAATGGAATCACAAAGCGGCTCTCCTGACAAGAACATCCAGCCATCTGTTCGACCTACACCGGGATCAACAGGCGCATCTCAACTTAGCTATGAGAGTGCCCAGCCTCATATTCCTGCTCCGAGTGCGGAATCGCAAGGGGCCTCTCAACCAGAACAATCTTATAGCAAACCTTCTGTTCAGCTTACTCAGGCATCACAAACCAACTCTCCAGACAACAAGGGTCAACCATATGTTCCAGGTCAAGCCTCATCAGAGCCCAACAATGGCAAGCCTAAGCCAACACAGGGTGAGGCTGCCCCGACAAGTATCTCGGCGTACCAACCTGGTACCCCAGTGTATCCTTCGCTGTCGTCGCCTCTTGATAAGGGTCAGCAAGGTATCCCAACGACCTTTGCATCGAAATCAGCTACCACTGAAGAGGCACATGCACCCAGCGCTATTTCGTCAGCCATTGAGGAGGCACCATCTACACCAGCCATTACTTCAGGAGCAAACGGACATCAGTCTATAGCTTTGGCATTAATTACTGGAACCCTCATATCTTTGAGACTGTTGTTTTAGTAGTAGATATTAATCCATGTACATAAATAGTTTAGTTTATATATGTATATATATATATTTACAAGTATATATTCAGTATACGTACATGTGTCTATCCTTTCTCTCTAGTCTCTGCAACCCCAGAGTATAATCGAGTTTCGAACCCAGCCAAGTATATGGTTAATACTTGACACTGGCTTACAATTGTTTCCTCTCAGCCTTGTCAACATAGGTACTCTATTTTTGCCACTGGGCATTTCTTTTCGTAGTTAAGTTCAATGTTTTTATTTGAAATTGTGTCGATCTTTTTTTCTGCGAAATTTACTTCTGTAAGGGCCTGGCGTTATGATAGAAGCTTCATTCAATACGTCGATTGTGCAGTCATTTGACAATAACTCCCCTTCCACCATGTCTTAGAGACTCTTTCATTCCTTGTGGCCGGTAGACTTAGCTGATAGCGTGGATGGGTATGATTAATATCTCTTTAATTACGACGACGAGAAATCAGTACCCATAGTTGTTCATTCTTGCCTGTCGTTGCATAGCATCTTTGTCATCATGGATAGGACAGTCTTGAAACTAGAATCCAGCTGCGGCTTATTGAAAGCAATAAATGTTCAGCAGGCGGACTAGGTAGAAGTGCTTCAATTTGCAGTACAAAACTTTGTCGAGTGGCATAGATGCAGTTTGCAGAGCGATCTATTTCATAAAGGTTGTAAAGATAGATGCAGGCCCACTATCTACGAAGAATTGCCCTACACACGGCGTCACGAGATCGACAAAAGATAAGCAGTCATGATACACCGTGCTAATTGGCCGTATCCAACTGGGAAATACTCCAGATTATTCCAGAACAACAACCCGAGTGCCATCGACACACCATCAAGCGCAGACTCGGTACAACATAAGGTGATCACACAGTGTCGACACTTCGGCATCATCATACAGGAAGCATGAGCCTCGCATGACACGGGAAAAGCGGATAATACACTTCGCCACGTGTTGCAATCTCCCGTCCCTCCCTTACAGCCCGGGACGCTAGGAACTGCCGTGTCAGTTCTGACACCAGGGGCGATGCAGCCTCAAGCAAGCCTCTTGACCGGATTACTGGGAAAATGTGTCAAACGGGGACGGGGGGCGAAGAGGGCGTAGCACTGTCTGTACGGGGTGCAGGTGACAGGTGATGAATCTAAGTGCAGTTTACCCCTGGCCTAGCATGAGATCTGGAGGAGGGGGGGCACCAGTTTGGACAAAGGGAACACATGACATGGATTGAAGGAGGCTGGTGTTAATGGTTGCAGAAGATTGGACGTTTTGGGACAACAGCCTAAATCGGGGGCGGCGTCGACGTGGTCTGTGAGCAATCTCACGATAGGGATACCACTCTGGCGTGTATATACACCTTTGGGCTTATCAGATATGGTGGGGTGGGATATCCCTGCGTGTCTGGCCTTGTTGGTAGCAACTCGTACAAAAAGGCGTTTGGGAGATTTCAATATTTTTAGAAGAAACGAATTGGTGATTATTTGATGTTATTCACTATGTTGATGGGTTCGAAGAGTGGAACTTGTGAATAGTGTCGTAGTTTATGGTTTGGAGTTCTTACACCAAGGTGGTGCGGTGACGTACAGGACCATGGGACAGTTACAGTGTGTTTGAAGAAACGATCGACATGAGAGTACCTCAGGTTAAAAAGATAAACGTTGAGTAATTCCCTTTTCGATTGATGGCTTGTTGATATTTACCTATCCTCGCCAACACCCAAGCATGGAACGTGCACCACATAACAACTAATCTACTACTGACTAAAGCATCAAGAACACCCAAAACACTCATCCTTTGAACGCCTTGCCAGTACTGACATTAAGCTTTGTCCATACAGATCCCGTTGACATATACCAAGCAAACTGCACCGGCCAATAGACATGCATCATCCACAACCAGGGCAAAGGATCCCAAGACTCAAAAGTGCCATCCTTCCAGTATATCAAATGCTGCGCAAAAGCATGGAGCGATTTTGAAACATTGGAAAACCCCATCGTGCCTTTGAAGAGAGTGAGGTAGAATGGATATAAAACAAGCTCGACAAGATCTTGACTGACCCAGTAGTAATTCTGGGGATTGGTGGGATACAGAGGAGGCTTGGATAAAGGTCTAGGCTGGTCGGAAGGTGAGAGTATAGAAAGGTATTCGTCGACAATTTCGGGCGTGTTGTTGAACAGGACAGTAGCGGTGTGGACTCTTGGATTACACTCGATGGGATATATCGTGACATCCTTCTCAGCACCAGATCGGGTAGCATCTTCGTCCTCCTTGTCAATTAAGAAGTCAAAGCTCATATGTCCAGTGAAGTTGTCGCCACCTTCCTCAGCCTGCTTTAGAGTAAAGTCCAACATGGCCTTGCTAAGCGGAGAATCCGCAGGTAGGGCAGAGTAATGCATGAGAACATCTGCGGAACGACACGCGACAAAAGCGCACACACGACCTCGGATGATAAGTGCATGCGTGCAGAATTCAGGACCGGTGATGTATTCTTGTATGATGAAAGAGCATTTGGCTGAGTCGAATGGAATAGTGTCGATGCGCGCCAGGGTAGCGTCTTCGGAGGAGAGAGGAAGTAGAGGCATTGTGAAGCGAGCAACATCATCTACACCAACAGGCTTGACAAGATATTGCCTTGCACCAGGCTTCAGCTCCAGACCTCCGTTGCGTCTTAGAAAGTTGATGACATCTTCCTTGTCTTCCACAGCCTCGGTATGAGGCACCGTCAGACCCAAAGACTTTGTATGCTCGATAAATGCGTCCTTCTCATGTAATCTGCAGATATCTTCGACACCGAATTGGATTGCTTTGGCGCTCGTGCGGGCTTCAATGATCTCTCTGACTGCGGCATCCTCAATTGCGGCATTGACGTCAGACACTGACACCCAAAGATCAACGTCCTCGTGTTTAATGATCTCTGTGATTCGATTCAAGTAGGGATCATTCATGCTCGTCTTTGAAGGGTCCGACGGGTGAGGTAAACGGTAGTAGACATCAATTGCGCGAGAGACGCGACCGGGAGAGAGCGAGTAACAGTCTGCGCCGATGACGCGATGGCCACGACGATGGAACATGCGTGCGAGGGAGAGGCCCTTTGCCATGTTAACACCCGTGACGAGGATGGTAGTTTTGTCCAAATTGTCTTGGTCATTTTGGCTATTGGAAGTCGAAGCAGGAGGTTTCGAAGTGAAGCGATTCCAGAGGAAAGCTACCAGGGCGAATACAAGGTTTGTCGGCAAGAAGATGAAGCTCAATACGAATAGAGATAAATTCTTGGCGAATTGCATCACCCGGGAAGTCTCCGGGTTCGCCATAATGAGGAAACTCTAGAGATGACAAGGTAAATAGTATATAGACGATCAATTGTGAGCTTCACTTTGGAATTGTTCAACCTGATAGGTAGGTAGAGCTGTATCACAAAGAGCTTGACAAGCTTGAGAGAGAGCTCTAGCTATGGCGGGGGAGGACACAAGCTCGAGTGAAGCTTGAGGGTGCGAGACAAACAAAAAAGTCGATTGAAAGACGTCATGACTTTGTCCTTCAGGTTTCACCAGACGCCGACTTTCTCGGCGCTTTGTGGAGCAAATCACGGAGCGATGCATTCCGGGGTCTTTAACTACAGTACGTATCAAACATGCAAGACACTCCTAATACAGATATAGATACAGTATGTATAGACAAGTGAGCTAGAGACAAGACAGAAAGAGGGGATTTACTTTAGCTTCATCGCGTCAGGAATATTAGCTCCGCTCTACGTCCAAAAGTAGATGATTCTTTGAGACCTTGTGAGTGATTGCCATTGCCATTTCCTTTTCTTTTGGCATCCCGAAAGCAAAGCCCATTCTCGTTGTGATCTCTTTTGCATAAGGTGCTTGTATGCGGGTTTCCACACCGGTAAAGAATAACGAGCTTCTGCTTCAAGTCTCATGTGCAGTACAAGAACGTACATGCGCCAATTGCAACACCACTGTACTCTTATTGTGGTTGCACAAGTTGCTCCCGGGTAACACATTGTATCACCACCATGTGTGAGAGACTCTGTAAAAGAACTGTGTGCACACAAAAATGAGTTACCGATAGAATGGGTCGAGAGACTTTTTTGCAACCCCCCCCCAGAAACTCCATCAACAGTCCATTATGATACTCCTGGTCAAATGAAAGAGAGGGGTTCTATATTCTGTTTGTTTTGTTTGTTACACCGGTTGACGGGGTTCTTCCTGTTTTCTCTTCTTTCTGTTATGTGCTTATGTCTATGACGTATCGACTCAACACTGAGGTTTCAAAGAGAACTGGGGTTAGAAGTGGATTATATTCCTTCAACTAAAGATGCAACATACCGAAAGGGACAATAATTGAAAGGAATAATCAACAAGAATAGAAGAGAAAAGGGTGCTCAATCAACCGGTCAAGTAACTTATGTTGTGTTGCACGAGTTCTTGTACAACAATGGTCCCTGAAAAGTAGAGAGATAAAATATGGACGGTTAGTTGGCCAGACAGATATCGTAGATCATATGTACAACATTCCCATTTCTCCTCCATCTTCTAAGAAAATCTCCCATCTTCACTTCAGGGTCTAGAGATCGTCAAATCTCTCTTTTTGACTTTCTCATTTCTCATTTCTCACACAAGGCCCCTCATTCACTAAAACGTTAGGCCGAGACAACGTGGGGTTAGTTCACCGATGAATGACGCGCACATGCAAGATGAGTAGCCTAAAAGTAATCTACCTTGTCTAAGTGTAATAGACGCGGCTCCCGTTTCCAACTTGACCCCGTCTTTACGAGAATACAGTACATGGGTTACTCCGCTTCAAAGTACATACATCTCAATCCAGGCACGCATACATTAACCAAGTACTAACTAAGCAATATATCAAAATCGCCCCACGCCCGTGGATCCTTCCCCCTCCCAGTCTAAAGCAAAGATACACGAAGCTAAGATCTCGTGAGATTTTCGATACCCGAGTCCGGACCAGGAAGGCAAAAGAGACCCCCTTCTCACTGCCTCTCTCACCCCTGGGACATGCTAAACCCACACACCTAGACCGTCCAGGGTCTGTTTGACTCTCAACGTGTCGAGTCCAACGATTTCTATTCAACCCACTCAACTGAACTCGGTCTAGGTCACAGTACAGTAGGCATGTTCACGGTACTTTCCCTCCGCGTAATACTGCCCCTCTGTTTCTCAGTATATATGACACCTCGAGACGTGAGATGGGCAACACTCTCCACGAATCAGGCTAGGATACAGGGTGCCGTGCTCAAAAAGACTCAAAGGGTCCAGCCATGCACACTGCGGGTACCTAATCAGCCACTTCTACCCGTAGCCGTCCAATGTAATCCCAGATAGCACAGCCCGAAACTAAAACCTTTCAGCCCCATCATAGCAACAACATCATGACACCAACATTCGCTGCTATGCGTCTCTCTGTACGACACCCCGGTTCAGTCTATTCGTTTGTTTGTTTCATTTTGTCCCCTTCTGCTGCTGTTGGCTGTGGTGTGTGAAGATGAAGAAGAAATGCACCTTGCAACCACCCAAGTTCCATGTCTAGTCTACAGGTACCTGCTACCTAGCTCTATCAATCACCTCATTCTGGCCTCAAAAAAGATCCCTTGGATATTTATCCATGACCAATGAGACATTTCCGAATGTCCGGAATGTCCTTGTACATCCACCTCAACCAACCCGTTGCGTCAACTCCAAGTAGCTTTGACCTGTTCTGGTGAAGACCCTGGCTTGAAGCTTCTTTCCGCTGTCGGCAGTTGGATATTCACTCTCTGCAACCGATCGAATACTCATCCCAAACCCCTCGTCTTGACCCTCTTTCCCATGACATTACTACCTAGGACTCCTCCCACCAACTGAGGGGTTTCGAGATACCATAAAAAGCTGCTTATCCCGAGTCCTCATTACAACTTGTCCCTTCTACACTCACAGTTCAACCTGCACACTCTCCTCCTCTTACCTCATCTCGCCTCATCTACACCCTACCACCTCTTTTCCTCTTTCTCTCACCTTGTGTTACCTTTCTCTTCCCCTCTGCCCACCATGTCTGATATGAGTGCTACCGTCGAGCCCACCTCTAAGGGTTTCGCCGTCTGTGGCTACGAGAAGATCGAGTATGACTTCGAGTTTCTCGATGGAGTCTTCAACCCCGCCAACCCTCAGCTGTACCAGCTCTACTCTCCCTGGGGCCGTTGCTTGGCCGTCATGGACCTCAACATCTTCAACCTCTACGGCCAAGAGATGCAGCGCTACTTTGACCACTATGGCATCCCTCTCACCATCCACAAGACCATGATTGGCGAGAAGGCCAAGTCCATGGATACTCTTCTGTCCATTGTCGATTCCATGACCGACTTTGGCATCTACCGCAAGGAGCCCGTCCTTGTTGTCGGTGGTGGTCTCGTCACAGACGTTGCTGGCTTTGCTTGTGCTGCTTACCGCCGCAACACCAACTACATCCGCATTCCCACCACTGTCATTGGTCTCATTGACGCCTCCGTTTCTATCAAGGTCGCTGTCAACTACGGCCGCTACAAGAACCGCCTCGGTGCCTACCACGCTCCCTCTCACACCTTCCTTGACTTCACATTCCTCCGCAGTCTCCCCGTGGCTCAGATCCGAAACGGATTCGCTGAGCTGATCAAGATTTCCACCTGTGCTCACAAGGAGACTTATGATCTTCTTGAGAAGTACTGCGAGCAGCTCATTGACACCGGCTTTGGCCGATCTGACGATGCTTCTCCTGAGATTAAGGTGATCGCTGACAAGATCTGCCGTGCTGGTATCCACGAGATGCTTAAGCTTGAGACACCTAACCTCCACGAGATCATGCTCGACCGTGTTATTGCTTACGGTCACACTTGGTCTCCCCTCCACGAGCTCGTTCCCGAGACTCCCCTCCGCCACGGCCATGCCATCTCAATCGACATGGCCTACTCTGCCACCCTTGCCAACATCCGCGGTCTTCTCTCTTCCGAGGAGCACAAGCGTCTCCTAAACCTCTTCTCCCGCGCTGGTCTCTCCATGGACCACCCCCAGTTCGACGCCGCTCTTTTGGAGAAGGCCACCGCTGCTATTCTCAAGACCCGTGATGGCAAGCTCCGTGCTGCTGTCCCCGTCAACCCCATGGGTGACTGTGTCTTCCTCAACGACGTCAGCCACGAGGATATGGTCGCTGCCCTTGAGGAGCACAAGAAGATCATGAAGTCCTACCCACGTGAGGGTGCAGGTATCGAGGCCTTTGTCGACTCTAGCGACACTGGCTACACCATCAACGGCGCTCCTGTCGAGAACGGCCAGGCCAACGCTCACCAAATCGCCATGAACGGCGTCGAGAACAGCAAGCTCCACGCTTCTGGTCCCGAAGGTGTCGACAGTCTCCAGCAGGACTCCAGCAGTGACGACGGCTACGTCCTCGGTAGCTCCAAGACCAACGGACACCAGGACAAGGGTATCTTGAGCGACCTCAAGGAGAAGGCAGACAACCTTCAGACCCAGGTCGCCAAGGCCGTCACTGTCCAGAGCCAATAAATACATTATCAGCATGAAAGCAAAGTTTTGATATTATGAGGGCATAGGAATATTTGGGGATAGCTTAACCATGGACTTTACCCACAAACTATTTAGGCACATTGTTGGACCTGGGTTTATTAACACTCTGGTCTCTTTTTACGCAACATGATACCGGGTCTGAGAACGAGATGATAAATCACTCAGCATCCACGGTTTTACTTTCGATTCAATTATACACACAAGGATATTTATCCACATTATGGTTCCTTTGCATTGTGAATGACATGATCTTGTGACCAAACGTTTCAAACTGACTTATTTCCTTCGTAATCAACTTTCAGCTCTTGTCTTTCCGTTGTCTTGCTTCATCAAACTGTTGACCATATCTATAAAGTCTTCAGCTGAATTCTCAGAAAAGAATTCCATCTCACGGTCTATGCAACGCAAGATGTGGTCTCGACCACGCTCAAACATCTCCTTCTCATATTCTTCAAGAGCGTTGTCTAATTGTGTCTGGTCAAACTCTCCAGCGCCATCATGGTTTCGGCATTTCACTATGGCTTTTGACAGCATCAATGCATCAAGCATCGCCATGTTGACGCCTTCACCGACAAGTGGAGTTGAAAGATGAGCTGCGTCCCCTAAAAGTGTAACCCCAGTAACATGTTCCCAGGACAAAGAAGAAACTGGTAAGCGATACAAAGGCCAGGCATGGAATGGACCTTCGGCGTTGGCAAGGTAGTTTCTCAGCTCTGGGGCCCAGTTGCCAAAAAGGTCCGATGACGATAGAAACTTGCTACGTGTCTCCTCGGTGTCAGTGGTGGTCAGATGCTTCTGATATGCATTTTCGGATGCATCCATTCCTATATAGAAACGGTAAGAATGGTCAGCTAGCTGCTGTACTGCCATCATCTTGCGCTGTCCCATTGCTAACATCGTGCCAGGTCCGGCATCATCGACAGCGGCTGAGTATGTGGGGTTGTCGCGAGATATGCTTCCTTCAATAAAGACTTTTCCCGAATACTCGGGCTTAGCCGACGTGACCTAGACAGAAGTTAGTTTTGGCAATGACAGCGAGCGAAACTATACATACTAGAGGCCGAACTTTGCTCCGGGCTCCATCAGATCCGACAATTAGTCGAAAGCCAGACACAGAGTTGCCGTTGTCAAAACGGACAACGTGCTTAGTAGCCTTATCTCCCTTCTTGACATAGCTGACCCCATGTCCCCACTGGATCTTGTCAGTTGGGATGGAATCAAGCAACATCTTGCGAAGCTGCAGACGATCAATCTCCGGTGCATCACGGTCTTCTCCAAAAACAGACTTGACCGTACCAGATGGGTTCTGCATGAAAACTCTAGAACCCTCCCAACGGGCAATGCTTTTGAACTTGTCAAAGAGTTGCGCTTCTTTAAGTGCAAGTTGTCCCGAGGAGGCATGGATATCCAGGGTCCCTCCTTGGTTGATGAATCTGGGCTTTGGGTCCATATCCCGTTCGTAGACGATGTAGTTTATGTTGTTGACTTCCAATAAACGTGCGAGGGTTAAACCTCCTGGTCCAGCTCCAATGATGGCGATAGGTGCTTGTTTAGCTACTTCTGGGGCGAAGATGGACATGATGAAAGTTGATTTGAAAATATGGTGTTAAGGACTTCATATATAGTGGAAAGTTCTCAAATAAAGCAGGTTGGAATGATCGCTTGGGAGAGGAGAGAGCATGCAGCAGCTTCTTATACTTTTACTCTGTCCCAGCGTCGGATAGCCCGCGCACATTTCGGATGTACGAACATAGACTAAGGGTTCCGTATGGCTTAGTGAGTTGCGAAGTAGTTATCTCAAAGTAGGATGTAATTCGGATGAACCTTTCGAGGACCTCATCTTCTGATACCGACATCAACACTTCTGATTGGCTGACCTCGGAGCGTAAGCACTGACATTTCCGAATCTGACCAATAAAGTTTCGTCTCTTCGGCTTTGATGACAGACACGAATTTCTCTTCTTCATCTTCGTCCCCATCTCCTGCTTTCCATTCAACTTTGACCACGTAGGAAGCGTTCAAACTCTTACCAGCTTTATGATGACTGGTACTGATCTGGCTCGTTACGCCGTAAATCAGGCCTTGCCCATGTCGACATGACACTAAGCCGGGTTCCAGTGCGATTACTGCAGGCAAAAGAAGTTTAGGTACGCCTTCTATCTTCTCATAGGATATCGAAACTGAACCCGTTAGATGCACAAGGGAATTCCCCAAGTGCGGAGCCTGCAAGCCATGGCCTGGTCCATGCAACTATTCGCGAGATATTCCGGATACCAGCACCAGTTCCATAACGACTACTGTTATTGCAAACACCCAGAAAACAGACGATGTACAACTTCGATTACAAAATATTGAAAAGTCAATTCAAAACCTTACTGATGTCGTCAACAAAGCGGTAGCGGCGATGAAAGAGGTCTCATCGGCTTGCCGAGAGAAGGATGCTGACCATCAGACTACCACAGCTGACACTGATGATCAAGCTCCGATATTACATGTTGGCAAACAAAACTCCTTCTCGGTATTGCAAGATGCAGAAAGTTCTGTTCGGCGGGCGACTGGAAGTTTGTCTTCTTCCCTTCATCAGAGTGCTACCAACCAATTACAGTTCTTAACAAGTTCATTAACAACGGTAGTAGCCGATACCCAGCTAAGAGGGGATTATTACTATATACCTAGGAGATCTGAAGGTTATCAGTTAATAGGAAGTACAGACAACCTCAACATACTCAGGGAAACAGTTTGATAACGTGCTTGCAGAATTCTTGGAACACGTCTGCTTAGGCGATGCGTTCTTCATAGCACCCTCCGAAGAGCTCCTCATCCAAGTGATATTCAAGCCGGAAAGCGTCCAGCGAAAGGCATGGATTGTGTTTGTCAACTATATGCTCTTGGCAATGCTATCCGAAGTTCACAACACTGAAGCTCAAGGTTTTCGCCACAACGTCAAGCTAGCCCTAAACGACAGCAGGGTCTTTCTCGAACCACACCAAGTCCACCTCCAGACTCTGATATTATTAGCCATCCATGGAGAACATTATGCCTCTCCGAGCATTGTGTGGATGCTTGTTGGCCATGCATGCCGCCAGGCTGAGGCACTAGGACTCCACCTGTCTGACAACTCAGACTTTGAGACGCATCAGAGACGGTTGAGTTTATTCTGGATGTTATTTGCTGTCGACAAATCTTGCTCACTTGCATTTGGTCGCCCATGCTTTATTCCGTCCGCCATATATGCCAAGGCCCCGCTCCCGGATCTCGGACACTTGACACGCTTCCAACCTCGATCCGATCCCGGTAACGACACCAACAGAAAGGGGCAGTCATCTATATTTGGGGCACACATGTTCCTTGCGCGTATGGAGCTTGCAAGGTTGACAGGAAGTGTTCTCGATATAGTCACCAGCGAAGCAGAGCGCTCAAAGAGAGACCAGTTGAAGGCGAATTTGACTGAGTGGAATGCTCGAACAAACCAGGTGCGAACTAATCCTTGACCAGAACCCGGCACCCCCAGCATGAACCAATTTGCTAAAGATGAGTAGATGCTAGACGGTATCTTGAACACAGAAAGGGCTGCTTCTAGTCCGAATCAGCTGCGTGAAATGTCACTAGGCATAAGCACTATGAACTTCGAATATCTACATGTCTGGATGGTTCTCACCAGAGCAGATGCATCTTGTGTGGGCTCAAGACTTGAAGCTGCGCGAAAGGCTATTTCCCTTCTTCCTTCTATGGTATCTAATTGGATGTCTATATACAATCCTATGACCTGGTGAGTCCCGATACCTAAATACTTTCGACTAGACAACTGACATGATGTGTACCAGGCATCTACTTTATTTCCCGTTTATACCATTCTTCATTATCTTCGAGAATCTAGTGCAAGATCATGCTTCCCGAACAGCAACTGCAAACCAGCAAGATATAGAGCTTTTGTCAACGACAGTCTCGTACTACTCTAGTCTGCGTGAGCAGTTCCAACTGCTGGCCCCTCTTTGTGAGCGCCTCAAAACAGTTGCAACTGTGTTCCATCATTTAGCCCTCGTCCAAGTTGGCTTGAATGGCACTTTGGCGCAGGATAAAACGCCTAGTCAGTCTTTTCATACCAGTGAGGGACAAAACATGGGCTTTTTGGACAGCGATACTACCGTGTCTTTCGAACAAATGCAAGTCCAGCTGGGTGACGAGATCGGGGTTGACCTGAAACAGTATCTAGAGTGGCTATCGACAGATGTTTTCCCTGTTCAATGTGCATCACTAGGAGATCTGTCGACTGGAAATCTGGCCGATGAGACGTTGAACAGTTTTTCGGTCGGAGTGCAAGAGGAAGATCCGCGCGGCACAAAGCGTCCATTCAATATCATGTTTGACTGGTTTGCTTGGGATAATTGTTAGGGGCTACAAAGGATGGGTGGGTTGACGGTTAACTATCTCTATTATATAGAAAACTACACTACAGGCCTTGGGTCTGAATGATCTGCCTTGTTGTACGGATGACTGACCAGCTCCAACACTTGCGCCCCGTCTTGTTTGTCATCAGTCCGCTTGCCTTCTTTTCTTGGTCCAACTGTGTAGGTCAGCAACACGTCTAGTGTACCGATATGAAACGGAAGCTTACCGATGTTCAAACAAAGAAACTTGATCATGACAGGGAACCAAATAGCTACAGCAACAAGTTGACCAAAGCCCCAGGTAGAAAGTCCTCCTTCTGCTGTATGCATATCAAGTAGCTGCACCATCTCCAGCAGGCTGATGACGATCATTGCTGCTGTCAGAATTTCCACCATAACCCAGAAAACTCCTAGGCCCCGTCTAGCACCCTTTGTCTCTGTGAAAGACAAAAATGACGGTGCAGCTCCACCTAGTTGCGTGTACTGGACCTTGTCGCCGGACAAACGTGTCTTAGTAAAGTACACAATATAATCAATGATAAGACAAGTCGTGATAACATGGACAACATGTCGACAAGCCAGCGTAATAGCAAAGAACTCGTAGCTTTCCTTTTCTTTTATACCCTGACAGAAGCTCATTGGTCCAGGCATATTTCCACAAGCCTCTACTGTAGAGACCTGCTTAAGATGTTGCTCAAATGCACCGGCATTGAAATCTTGGAACTCGGTGATAACAGTCATGAATATCCATGAAAGCACAACAAAGAAGAGGGTGTAGAAGCGGCGCTCTCCAGCTCGGTGCATAAGTAACTGCGCCAGCAATACGGGATACATACCCGCTGTGATTAGACCCTGCAAGATACGATGATTGAACATCCAGGAAAATAGTGTCAACATGTTTGCCAGGCCAGCTTTGTTATCACCGTCAAATGTGATGATGGCTGTGATGGAGACTGTAGCAGCGAAAAGAGCTTGCGACTCTTGGAAATCGCGCATAGCTGAAGATGCAGCGTTGGCGAATCGAGTTTGTGTCATTCTTTCTTGTATTTGTTGGCATGTATCGCGAAGGGAAGAACCTTTCTGGTCCGAGCTGGTTATTCGGTCAAGAGTACGGATCCAGGATGTTGCAAGTTTGAAGCAGAGGCCAAGGAATAGGACAAGGACTAGTTGGATGATATACGCTGTCACAATCTGGGAAGCATTGTTAAAGATTTGTCTTGACCGGTATTTGGGAAGTCACTCACTCCTTGACCAGCAATGTCCAGATCGATACCCGCACTGGCAGCTTGACAATAAGGCTTCGCCATAACTCTTCCGAATCTCTCAATATTACTCGGCCTTATAGGTGAACATTTAAAGTCGTGCAAACTCCCCGTGCAATGTCCATAAGTCGAATCAGAACAAGACGCCCAAGCACAATTTCTGACAGTTGTGAAGACATTAAGAGTGTTGAACTTCTCAACAGTCCCAAAGTGAAAAATCTCATCCATCTTCTTCTCACTTTCACGATCAATCGTGTCATTTCCTGGACCAACCAACATACCCAGTGTCGCGAGGGTCATGCAATTCCACGGGTTCTCCGGTTTACTGTACATCAGCGTCGCGTTGGCACAGGTTTCTGTACAATTTAGAGCATTGGGGTCGCCATTGTTGCAGCCATAGGAAATAAGGCGCGCTGGTATCTCAGGCTGTTCAGTGATGGACTTTATGCGGAGTAAGTGTGCTGTTTCCCAGGCTTGCCATTGCTTCGGGATGCGAATACCGTGGTATTTTCTCGAGATGTTATAGTCGTCGATGAGTTGAAACCTTCTGTCAACCATTTTGAGAGTGAACAAACAAACAAAGAGAAGTTGAGATGAAGTTCAGAAGAGGAGATTGAGATGAATCTTGTAATCTTTTCATCGTCAGACCCCTGGAGCCTGCAGCTGACGAGATTCGCTCTAGGTACGAGCCGCAGTAATTAGTCTAGACTCTAGCACTACGGCCCCCAAAAGTGACCCATAGTAAGCACTTCCAACCTTTTCTTTTTGCTTTTTAATTGGTAAATATGAAATTAGTGACTGAAAAGACTGCAATCATTCAGCCCTAGGCAGACAGATGATCAACTATCTATCCTTGTAGTTCTGTGCCACTATCGCTTATCGGTCTCCTCACAGCCGCACTCCAAGGGCAGAGTAAGATCAACATTCCTTTTACAGTTATTTCATCTATTTTGGTGTAGCTTCCCGGGGTGGTATTATACTGAAGGTATTATGAGGGCTATATGAAAAGACTTCTCAAATAGGTACATGAAATTTAGATCTGGTGTTCATGGCGTTACAGACAACGATGAGTCATAGAGAACTCTCACAGGAGGACACCGGCTATCACTAGTTGGCGTCACTATGTAATCCCTCCAGGTAAAGACTTTATATTCAGGAATAGTCTTAAGAGCTCTGTTCCTATTGTTAGGTTTTGTCAGGGACTATCCTTGCAATCTTTATACGTATTCTCACAGTAACATCTCAACAACTGAGCCATTACAGTACCAGATATACAACATGTTCAACCTTGGAATCAACAAACCTAAGAATCAATTAAGACATCAAAAGTGCCACTTGGCAATTAATATAGAAAAATACAAATCTAGAACCATTGATTGAAAGCAAGTATAATATTAAGACAACCAATAGTTGACTTCATGGAGTAGTGTCCACTGCGCAATATTCCACCCTGTCTCCTCCCATACAGTAATACAGTACAATCCAAACAAACACAACATAAAACTGAGTCCTGGGACTGAATTGTCTAGCTTCTTCCAGCCATTACGACGAGCTTGCAGCAATCTTCTTGTCGACACCTAAGAAAGAACCAAGTAAGCCACCAGACCTAAACACCAGAGTAGATGAAAGCTTACTGTTTAGAAGAGTCTGGAAAGTACTCTCAACCTGGCTTGTGTAACGAGCGGAGATCTCTGTAAAGAGAATCTTGTTTTTCCCTGCGACGAATAAATAAGCCTTGATCAAACAACATGAGGGTTACACGTAGTAACATACGAGCGAACAAAGTACCCTCCTCCGTCCTCACAGCTCTCTGAGTCTCTACCACTCTCAAATTACCCAGGTCGCTTTTATTGCCTACAAGCATAACGACGATACCAGGCTCGCTATGTCTGCGAATCTCGTCGAGCCACCGCGACGCATTGTCAAAGCTCTTGCGGTTGGTAATGTCATACACGAGCAACACAGCGACAGCATTATCGTAGTAGTTCACGAGGGCACGATATCGTTCTAGACCAGCTGTATCCCAGATGTTAACCTTGACGGCGCTGGAGTTCACTTGGGTGATTTTATTGGTGGGCTTGACACCCAGGGTTGGCTTGGACTCTGCATCGAATTGGCTCTGAGTGAATTGGCTGACGATGTTTGTCTTGCCTACTGTAGAGTCGCCGAGGACAATCACTGGAACATTTGCTTAGCAGTAGTTAAACATGATGATGGGCTTGAGAGGGCATGCTAAGAACCTTTCCAACGATGCTGTGTGTTAAAGTCAGTGTTAGCATAATGACTAAACTAAAACTTGTCAAAGCAGATTACGTACGTCATAGGGTGTGTCAGTCATGATGCTGCTGACTTGGTTTCGAGGCTCAAGGTAACAACAAATCCCAAGATAAAGACAAAAGGGGCTGATGAAATTTGCAAAGACGAAAGGCTGGAGGCCTTACCGCTTGTTTGTTTCGATTGCTGACTAACTTTGGCTCGTGTCATAGCGAAGCGAGCATAGACGAGATCATGCGAGCAGGGGTGTTGCGACTCTAGAATTTGGGGTCTTTTTAGCGCATTAGAACAAGTGTCAATTGTCAATAACTTAGTTTAAAGACTCAAGAGATGTATCAAATAGACAGTTTAATCTCATTGTCTCTTGTATACCATTGTTTACTGTTTGGGTGTTGATCCTGGCTTTGGCCCACTTGGTGATAGGGTCCACCAGAGACATGCATGAACCTGAATTGGAAGATCTTGTTTCATGACGAAACACTTGCTATTTGAACCTGGAGAAAGAACTTGATGAAGTGTAGTAAACGGTAAAAATTGAGACTACCAAGTACAAGTGGTGAGAGTAGTTATATCTCTAGAAAGGGACGGTCTGATATCAATATAACGATAAGAAAACACGAATAAATGACAAGTCTGACTTGCTGTACTATCATTAAAATCCCCATGCTTGTATATTGCATGCAAAGTACAGACTATGCTACTTGTACAAACTTGAAGTTTGTACAGACTCATCCCCAAATCCTCCATGTCAGACATACTTTCGAATACCAAACCAATACGTCAAAGTTGGAATAACAAGCTCATTGAAGGTAGCTTGTTGAACCCATGGTATCCCCCAACCAAATACCGCACCTGACACAATTCTTGCGATCCCACCCATTATCATGGCCCCTATAAGAATCGTCAAAGGGATACGTCTTTCGGTAATGTCAAAAGCTGTCCAAGCAACAGCTGCTCCATAACCTATGAATATTCCTCCATAAAAGCGGTATTGTGAGTCCATGAGAGTGACGACGTCTGGAGGAAGCTTGGCTCGTTGGTCTGGTGAAAGATATTTCTTGATACCTCGGGCGACATGTTCGGCGCCTAGGTAGATGAAGAAGGCTGAGAAACCCTTAAGAATGATGGGTGTGAACTGAATGGCTGTAGAGTCTGTCATGGTGATGTCTTTGGTCGAGAGAAGAGAAGACTGTGGAACTTGGGTGGCTTAATTACATCAAGGACAAGATCTGGGATGATTATTTATACAATGTATATCTCCGCTAGACATCAACAGCAGAATATTTTGCACGGTCTACTTCGATGCAAGTAATCATTCAGTCTCGCGTGGTTGGCCTGGTCGTGAGCAACGAGTGAGATAAGTCTCCGATGTCAGACGAGGTTATGGCTGGCGTCAGCAACGCTTACCAATATTCCTCCGCTCCGGAGTATCTATCTCAGACTCCCATGAAATAGGTAGATCACAGCAAGGATTCTTTGTAAGCTCCAGTTCTCGCTCCTCTCAAGCTGACGCCGCTTGTTGTTCTTGTGTCTAGTTCCATATTCACTCGGCAAGGTTGACACATGTTGCATAAACAGCCTATTACGTTACATACCCGATAGAATGTCGTTTAGGTCCCTGAATTATGTCATGTATAGTCTAAATTTATGAGGGATTTTGTCTTTTCCTCTCGTAGCTTGTCTTATTTATAGCGCTATAGATAATCTGCCACTAGGCGTTGAGCCTCTGATCTTGAGCCGCAACAGCACCACAGCTCAAGTCTAAATTAATTTTGATAAGTATTTATACATAATTGTTTAATTACTATTTTCTTCATTTGTTATTTCCAGACCCTTCTGTTATGAGGTCATTGTTACGATGATCCTGGCAGAATACTTGTGCTATTTTATGGAGCTCTGACGATGTTATGTTATGATATCATAAGCACTTCCATATTGATAAAACGACAACAACCCCCTACCATATCCCACCTTTAATATCATTAATCTCAACCAACGCTACGCCAGTAAACTTCTAGTATCACAAACTACAAAATGTCAAACCTTCCCACCAAGGACGATATCAAGGCCCAAGCCGTTGATGGCCGCCCTATCACTCAAGCCGAGGCCGCAGCCATCGCCTCCGAAGAGTCCAGCTTGACAGGCAGTGGTCCCATCAAGGGAGGTGCTGCAGCTACTGCTCAAAGTATGCACGACAGACAACAGAACTTTTTGGAAAAGGCTGGTGAGGTTGTAAGGAAGCCTCCTACTGAAGTCACCAAGGAGGATGCTGCCGAAGTGCAGAGGGCCGAGGTAAGTTGTAGCTAAACTATTCATGATGACTATGTACTAGTTGTCTGACTGTTTTCCCAGGCTCGAGCAAAGGGTGGACCTCCTGGGAAGGGATCAACTGCTGCTGACGTGCAGTCTGTTGCCGACAGAAATGCTCAGGCATAAAATCATAATTAATCACGACTGTATAGAATTAATGAAGTAATTGTACCACTATTTCCTCTTTCAACATCCTAAACTTTGTCAGATGAGCGTGTTTATGTGAGTTTAATTATTAAAGGTGTGAGATCATTCTGAGACGAAGTTTGGTGCGACTAGTGATACAGAGGCTGTCGAGTGTGAATCAAGGCAAGTTTCGCACTGATTGGAGTTTTGGAAGGTAAGACTGCTTTCTTTTACTTTTTGAACGTAATCAGAGATAGATCGATTGTGTTGCTGTGGCATTACCAGTCATATTATCTCATTATCTCATATCATCATACTAAGCTGTCTAAGAACTGTTCCAGTCAACCAGAGCATCATCACCAAGCTTCTCCTTGATGAGACTGGTGCTGAGATCCCAAAGGTTGCTCGCCAACTCTGGGTTTGAAGCTTGGCTCGTCTCCTGGCCCTCCTTATCTGGATCAACGAAGTAATAGCCGTTCAGGTCTTCTTCCTCGATCCTAGGCGAGGTCAACGCCCAAAGTGCACTGTAAGAACCCTGCTCAACATCACGACCCATCGCCAGCATCGCCCAGGAAAGAAGCTTTCCTGTCAGACCAGGGTAAGCATCCTTCCACTGCTGCTGCATTGAAGTGTTGACCTGGGTTGTATCAGTACCGAGTTTCTAGTAGCGTTTGAAGAATGACTTACTGCTCCAGGATGGACGGATAGAGCATAGATTCTGTCCTTGTTCTCGGCAATGACTTTTCCTGCCAAGCCGTATTTTGCGAACAAGATCATGGCCAGCTTGGTTCGGTTGTATCGAGCAGTTGGGTCCAAATCGGGATCATTGATCTCCTCCTTGGTCTTGAACTGCACATTCGACAGCTGTGCAAGACGATGCATCTCACTGGCCTCAAACACAACCCTCGGAGGTGGTGTGTTCTCCTTCTTGCTTGTCTTTCTCAACAGAGGCCACAACTGATTGCAGGCATAGAAATGTCCGAGAAAGTTGACGCCAAAGTGTCTCTCGATACCATCAGAGTCCAGGCCGAACTGGTTGGTGTTGATACCGGCTGACAGCACCAAGTAGTCAAGTCGATCGAGAGAATCACGGAAACCACCAAAGACGTCTCGGACTTGGGATAGATTACCCAGGTCACATTCTTTCCAGTCAATGTCGGCGTCGTGCTTCTCATTCTTGACTGCTTCGATAGCGCTTGTGCCTTGCTCTTCCTTGCGGTTCACCATTATGACTTTACAGCCAGCGTGGGCGAGAGCACGGCTGACTTCATAGCCAATGCCCAAAGCACCGCCTGTCACAATAGCGACGCGGCCTTCAAGGTTCTCGGGCTTGACGACCTGGGGGCCGATACCTGTTGTTTTTTGGAGGATGGACTGCATATTGTTGTATGTGTATTAAGAGGTTTAAGTAATATCTGGTGGTAGTCAGGACTGGATATACGCTTCTTGAAAGAATATAAAATGATTTTTAATCCACAATTCAACATTGGATTTATCTTTCTATTTAAATGCTATTCGTTTCACATGCATTCGAGTTGAATGTGGCAATCTTTCAATCATGGTGACGTTGACGAAGATTCCCAGACAAGGGAGAGCAGTTGTAGATGACATCATGATTTCTTCAACAGAGTGTTGCCATACTGGAGATAAAGGAAGCAATTAAGGTGATCTTTTATTGAAGTGACAGGACTGAATTGGGTACATATTTCGTAATTATTTCATCAGAAATGTTTCCATTTTGGGATTGATTGCAGTAAAATGACCTGACTCGTGTTGTTGTTGGTTGGTCCATCAAACATCTGACAATGTTGTTTAAAGCTTCTACTAAGACATTAAGACGATAAATCTCAGCAAATCTTGGTTCAAACCATTCAAACTCTCCCCCAGAACTTAAGGTAACGGCTGTACCATTATGTTAGTCTTTTTTCCTATTATTCATACTCCTCAAACGCCTTTCATGACCATTTTAACCCATCTTTATCATGTGTAGGGTAAGCTCGGCCCCGTTGAAACTGCGGAGCGCCAAGCCATCTACGGAAATTGCCTAAAACATGAGCGTGAATAGCTTCAAACCACACTAAACCAGAACCATACCTAACCCTTATCTTGATGGGGCCTTACAAGGCAGACGTTCCACTGAAAATCCACTGGCAAAAACGTGCTAAAAACAAGCTCTAAACAAAACAAAATAACGATCAGCTATTTTCTTTTTAACTATCCCCTAGGGCGAAGATCATTGAAGGTCTTAATGTCACTCACGTTTTCTGACAGTACAGCTGAATCAATCAGTCAAAACGTTGAAACGTCGCTGCTGCCTGGTTCAAAAACTTGAGACTCGCCTATTATCTAGGCGAGCGATGTTACATCAATTAATTGATCGAACCAACAGAAATGACAAGCCTCGGGCCGGTGAGATAAACGCCAAGTCTTTGCGGTTGGACCCCGAAAGGCTGAGTTTCCAGAAATGGTCTAGATAGATGAAATGTCGAAAGATGACTCAAGAGAAGTTACCAAACGAAAAGAAAAAGAACGGGCCGTCGGTCAAAGTGTTTGGTCCTTTCCTCTCCCTTGAACGAGCAAAAGACTCAGAGATTGGTAATGACATCCATTATTCCGTACCTAGACTATCACGGTCCTCATCGCTTAAAGCTTTGATGTCAGTGGCTGAAAACGGTCAATCTAAACTAACTAACTAACTACAGTAAACAAGAAGCGTTCAATATTCCCCGGATGGTGGCTCTCCTTCATGTCAGAAAGAAGCGTCATTTTAAAATTACCCATCTCATCTCATAGTAAAGATGCGAGAAAGAGAGAAAACACGTGCTGAATGTTCCTGGCTTCGGCTGTCGGCAACTTCTTGATTCATTCTAGGCCAGGGGGGTTTTCATCCCTCGCTAAGACGAAAGCAAAGCAGAGCATAGAATCCCTGTTCTTCCTTCACTCACTCTGTCAAAACGCGCGACAAAAGGGCCGCTTTTCCTGGAGCTAGCGGTAAGATTGACAGATTCAGCTGTTAGTTGTCCCCATATGACTATAGTACTAAACACTAACAGCACATTCAAGAGGGGCCTTGTTGGTTGTGATGACACAAACAGCCTGATTAACTCATAAAGATCTAGACTCAAAATGCAAAAGAAGACTTGCGCTAAAAGGGAAATCACCGGAGTTAAGCAAGCGATGCAGGGGGGAAAAGTCTCTCTGTCGGCCGAATGCAATTAATTGTAACCGAAGGGATGAGAGATGGTATCAAGTATCTACTTACCTGTACGTTTGTTGTAGAACAACAACGATCAGTCACCTCATCATGTCTTGATACGCGGCTCTTTCAACAAGCCCATTATCATCATCCCAGATAATACCAATCCTTTCCCTCGGAACCATCATCCCTCCCAAGAAACACCTCAAGGGTCTCGGACCAGGGTCAGCAGCCTTACAGCAAGAGAACCTGCACTAGCCAGGGGTACAATCGGGCAACTCGATAAAAACTAGTCCAACAATGGATCTCTCTTACCACCGCAACCCCGAACCAACATGTCTTGGCCCTTTTCACGACAGACACAGACACATGCCAGATCAGACTACGCCTCTTTCGACAATGGCTGAGATTGCGCCTCTCTCTCTTGAATCCGTCTGCCTGTCACTCACTTACTCAGGCGGTTAAAACCACGATGCCTACTTAGTCTCCCTCCCCCATCATTTCTTGGTGTGTGTCTCAACCACTCACTCCCTCTTTCTTTTTTCTCCTCATTATCACGTTCTTTACCAGCAATCGAATTCCTCGAGAATTCCTTGCTCGCCAAACATGGCTCGTAACCCGTCACTCTTTTCTTTCCTTCTTCTTACATTCCTTTCTTCCATTGTTTCTGCTCAGGATAACTCTACCAACCCCGGTGATGTAAACCCCGTCCCGCCCGTCGGCGAAATCAAGACCGAGGATCCCATCTCCAGTCCCCTCACAGAAGGATGCCCTCGATCGTGCAGCGAAGCAGGCAGTGATCCTGTCAACTGGACACAGCTTCATAGTCTGGAGGAACTCTCTGGCTGTGACCTGCCCATGCTTTTCGCCTTCAACGTTGAGAACGACTACAGCGACTCTGCTACTCTTTATACATGCGTTACATCTTCGTCGTCTTCTTCTTCCACAAAGACTCGTCGCGAACTGGGAAGTCGTGTCGAGGCGCGTGCTGCTGAGACATCTGTTTCGCTGTCTAGCAACTGTGGTGCTGAGAAGGCTACTGTCAAGACCTCTTCTTCCTTTGGTCGAAATGGCGCTCTTCGATCTGGAAATGATGTTGCTGCTGCTGCTGGCCTTCTCGCTGACTATCTTGATAACGGTGCTGTCTGCGGAACTACCATTCTTTTCGCCAAGTCTGGGTCTTCTATCGCTGGTCTCTATGCCGGTGCTGAGCTTCAGAAGGATAGTGCTTCAAACATCCTTCGCCAGTCCAAAGCCCGTCTCCAGAGTGGTGTCCAGTCCTTCCAAGTCTGCGATTCCAGTGACAAGACTGCCCAGACTCTAGGTTTCTTTGCTGCTGATACCGTCACCGATCTTGAATCTGTCCAGGCCGCTACCAAGGCCTGGTCCAACGGCAAATGCATTAACATCGCTGGAGCTTCCAAGTCTTCCATCAACCTTGGCATTCTCACTACCAACATCGTCAAGGCCCGTAGTGTCGAACTCAGCTCTCGCTTCGCCGGTGTCGACAACCTCCTGTCCCCTCGCGCAGACTGCCGAGCTATCCAGGTCGCTTCCGGTGATAGCTGTGCTTCTCTAGCCAAGAGGTGCAAGGTCTCTACCGCCAACTTCAACAAGTACAACAACAAGAAGAACTTTTGCTCTACCCTCGCTCCCAAGCAGTGGGTTTGCTGCAGTGCTGGTACCCTCCCCGACAAGACCCCTCAGCCCAGCAAGGACGGAACATGCTTCATTTACAAGATCAAGTCCGGCGATGGCTGCTACTCTCTCGGTCAGAACTTTGGCATTACGCAAAAGTTTATCGAAGATGTTAACAAGAACACTTGGGGCTTCAACGGATGCAACCGCCTTCAGCTTGGTCAACCCATCTGTCTTAGCAAGGGAAAGAACCCTATGCCAATGCCTATTGCTGGCGCCGTTTGTGGTCCTCAGAAGCCTGGTTCCAGAAAGCCTTCTAGTGCCAAGACTGGTTGGGACCTTGCTGGCATGAACCCCTGCCCTCTCAACGCTTGCTGCTCTGGCTATGGCTTCTGTGGTATTACCTCTGACTTCTGCACCAACACCACCGCCAAGGGTGCCGCGCCTGGTACCAGCCAGGCCAACACTCCCGGTTGTATCGGTAACTGCGGAACCAAAATCGTCGGCAACACCAAGAAGCCCGCCAAGTTCCTCAACGTAGGCTACTTCCAGGGCTACAACCTTGGTCGACCCTGCTTGAACATGGACGTTACCAAGCTTCCCGAAATCAAGACTGCCTATACACACATTCATTTCGCCTTCGCTGGTCTCACCACTGACTTCTCAGTCCTGATCGAGCCCGCTACCCGCGAGCAGTTCATCAAGTTCAAGGAGGTCAAGGGCAGCTGGAAGAAGATCATCTCTTTCGGAGGCTGGGCTGGTTCTACCGATGCTTCATCCTACCAGATCTACCGTGACGCCATCAAGCCTGCGAACCGTAACAAGTTTGCACACAATGTCATGACTGTTCTCAACAACCACAAGCTTGATGGTGTTGACTTTGACTGGGAGTACCCCGGCTCTGCTAGTTCTCAGGGATCTTCCACTGACACCACCAACTATGTCGAGTTCCTCAAGATCATGAGATCCAAGATTGGCAAGAGCGGAAAGACCATGTCTGTCGCTCTTCCTGCTGCTTACTGGTACCTCAAGCCTTTCCCTGTCACGCAGATCGCACCTCTTGTTGATTACATCGTCTACATGACTTATGATCTTCACGGTCAATGGGGTACGTCTTTCCATTCTCACACGTCTGATGATTCATACTAACTTGATGTAGACTATGGTAACACTATGATCAACTCTGGCTGCCCCAACGGCAACTGTCTCCGCTCTCACGTCAACAAGACCGAGACTCTCGACTCTCTTGCAATGATTACAAAAGCTGGCGTCGACCCCGCAAAGGTTGTCGTTGGAATTTCTAGCTACGGTCGTAGCTTCCGAATGAAGGACCCCAAGTGCACCGGCGTAACCTGTGAATTTACCGGCAGCTTCAGCGTCTCCGAAGCCGAGCCCGGTGTCTGCACTGGCGAGGCCGGATATCTCTCCGACGCTGAGATCCGTCTTATCGAGTATGACGCTAAGAAGGGCAAGGCGGGCGTTACTGCAAAGACTTGGTACGACAAGGCTTCTGACTCGGACATCATGACGTACGGAACCCAGGGCAAGGGTATGACTGATTGGGTTGCATACATGGGTCCTACAACCAAGCAGAAGCGTACCCAGTGGGCTCAGGGACTCAACTTTGGAGGTGTCGTTGACTGGGCTGTTGATCTGGAGACTTGGTTCTCCGCCAAGCCTTGATGAAAGGTGGTGTTGGTACTGGATCTTCTTTTCTTCATCTTGCCGGTAGATCTTATGATGCTACGGCCTTTTATAATGTATATTTATTGCTATAATAGCTTATGAATGTATGATGAACTACACGGCCTGTGGTGTTTCGGCTTTCTTTGCGTCTTCCTCGTATTGTTTCCATCGGTATTCCCTCTCGACTCCATTTCGCCGTTGTGCTGTATCACAAAGTTTCTCATTGCCGCATTCACACTCCGCCCCTGGTCGAAGCCATCGGTATGTAAGACTCCATCGAAGTTGTCGTAGTCTAACAGTGCCGTCAGGTAAAGTGTCCGTCTTGCGAGATTTGATGCCGTGTGTCCAGTGTAATCGTGAGTCGCCGCTCATCTGCATCATACTCCTCGGTAATAAGTCAACCTCGATTTTCTCCCCCGTCTCTTTATTTGCGAATTGCATCATAAGTGGGGATCCAAGCGATAAAGAGTATAGTTGATCAAAGGGCCCGTGGGTGTCGACGTGAGGTGGTATTCCAGTGCCTGGTGCGTATTGCTGCAGACAGACCTGATCCGGTGGACGACCTTCAGTGGTCGGTAGTAGAGGTACTAGCCAATCTGGAAATGGCTTAAAAGGTGTTTCCTCATCGATCCCAAAAGTCTTGTAGCTGAAGGTGTAGCCATAGTGAAGTGATAGTCGTCCTTGACGAGTGGGCCATTCTAACTCATTCTCAAAGATGTGAATAAGCTTTTCTTCATGCTCGGTTGTGATAAAGTCCTCTTGCATCAAGATACCCGACGGCTTGATGGGCAGTTCTTCCATTTTCACAGGTGCTATAACTGGTCAAGTCTCATTGCTGTTGTTAAATAGCTGCGCTAAGTCCGATTATTACAAGTTTAAAATTGTCGTTCGAGAGTGTTTGTGAGATGGTTTGAGTTTTCTAATCACGTGACACCTTCTCTCCCCATCCTCAAGCCGTAGCCGGAACCACGATTTCCTATATACATTTCCATCAAAACTTCTTAATTCCATCCATGATCATCTAACTCTTGCTTTATTGATTTTGAGTCAGCCTTCAAGTCAGCCAGCAACTTATCATTGATCTTCTCCAAAATCCTTCCCCGATGACTTATTACACATTGGTACAAGTCCATGCACATAACCCGCAGATCTACGGCGGCTGAGTCCGAAGAATGACGCAGGAAAGCATCGAAAAATTCAATGGCTTGGTCTATCCTTTCACCATCGGCCTGGATCATGCTGTACTTGGTGGTATCGAAGATAGTTATGTTGTTGGCTGAAAGTATAGTAATACTGGCTTCAAGAGCAGGTAAAAATCTCCTATTATTGGTTAGTCACCTACGTTCGTACTTGGATTGGAACTGGGTGAGCAATTACCATACGAGGGCCGAGTCCTCGTGGTGTATCAGCTTGGCCATGGACAAGCAGGCTCGCGCTGATTCAACCAGCATCGCCCAGTTATAAGGAAATAAAAGAGCTATTCGTTCCCCGTCATGTAGTACAGTGGCATTCTCTGCTCCGAAAGCCGTGCCCACGTTCTCACGGTAGAACTCTTGAACACGTTCGATCAAATCCGCGTTGGAAACAGAGGCATTTCGGGACGCAAAGAAACACTCGAAATATATGATATGCAGTACAATACACTGCCTCTTGGGAATGTCCCATAAACGCCCGATGTTACTGACTCGAAAGCGCTCTGGTATGCGGGCATACCAACTGCTTAGCATAGTATCCAGCTCTTGTAGTTTCAAGTGCTTCTGCAGCGCTGTTCTTCTGCGAGCCTGGAGTGGGGAAATGATATCATAAGCATAACCTTGAAACCGCGCCAGGTCTATACGAAGCCGGAAGATGTCAAGTTCATTGCCCTCTGCCCAGTCTGACAGGATTCCTAGTCCATCTGTACCAACAACGTCTGCGACTTCGATGTCTATATCCTGATCGCGTAACAAGTATGGCTGTTTGGTACGGAGGGCCAGGTCTCGGTCGAGGATGTAGGTGATGTAGAAAAGCCGTGCTCTTCTTTCAGAGGATAGGTTATTTTCGGGTTTTAAATGTAGCTCTTCCTTGTGACACAACTTCACAGCTAATCCGATTAGTCCGGAAGCCTGTTCAGGTGTAGACGTTGCCATGAGTAACATGGCCAGGCCTAACAGGACTCGGAGTCCTTTAAAGTCAGACTCGCGGTACATCAGTTTGTCCATAAGCCGCTCGGTATTCTTGAGAAACTGAGATGCAAGTTGGTCATCGAGGGATGTTCGTGGTTGCAAAGCCTTAAACTTGACCGATAATGCTAGAATCACACTGATTGCCCCCAATGTGACATCGCCACCAAGATCCTCGTACCAGTCGTCGATCATGTTCTCGCAGGACTGTTGGTCAAACAGAGGCATGGATTGGTTGAAGTCGGCTAAGAACTGTTCAACACGCAGCCTTACTTCACCCTCTAACGGCAGGTTATACTCTCCTGATCTCTTGGAGGTACCAGAGCCTGCATGCGTCTTACCAATCAAGGCCGTGCAATTGTCACTAAGAGACACCGCCATTGAACCGAAGGTACTGAAAGGCATGTGGATGCTGAATTTTTCTTGTTCAATGCTGTTCACAGGAATCTTGTGCGGCATACGAGCATCGACCGCAGCTAGACACTCCTCTATCGTTTCGAAACGAGTGTCGTTGTTGAATCCGCTTTTACTCAGTCAGTCAACTACACTATTGCCTGTCTTCGAGACATACCTCTTATTGGAAGCCGATGGAACTCTTGAAAACATCGTTGTTGATCGTACACTTAGAGTCCGCTGACACAGGACCCCGTGTAAGACACAGTTGGAGCATTTCGGCTTCTTGGCGTCACACTTATATTTCTTCTGCCCACAGAAGTCACAGCCCTACCAAGTGAAGACCACAGTCAGTTGATACATCATTAATGCATTAATAATGCATTATATTCACGAACCTTTCTCCGTTCAAGGCCACGCAAATCATTTGATCGATCCATGATTCAATCAAGTGTTGCCTGTGGGTGATTGTGAAGAAGTGTGAAGTATATAAGACGAGTTGCGGCTCCGTAATCGCGTTTTTGTTCAGGGCCTGCAAAAGATGAAAAGGGAAACAGGAGAAATCCTTTAGGAGCTTGTCATTTATCACGCTAATGTCCCGTTGTCCCACCAATGCCGGAACAATCAGGGGAAAAGTCTTCAGGGGCTCCTTGGACCCAAAGGTCATCCGTCAACTTTATGTTCAACACCAAACCACGAGCTTATGACAGCAGCAAATTATATTAGAGACGAAAGACAATAGAACCCACCGACATTTGACTTATATGTTCACTGATAATTGGCAGAGAACTTTGACAACCTTAAGCCAACCCAATCACAGTAATTACCCCTTATACCGTCACCTCTTGACCGTCCCCAGACAATCCCACCCATCTCAACGAAAGGCACTAACAATGTCGGAGAAATTGGCCCCGGAATTCAAAGGAGAAACCGTCATATCACAAACCCATAATTATTTACTCAACGCGTCGATCCAGTCCTAATCAACAACGCCACTCCCTTTGGGCACATCCATTCTTATCATTCCGCCTTTTATCCACAACACGTAAATCGCAAAGACCAGGGGGCTTAAATCAGGGCCCCAGCAAAATGAGACCAATTCCGCGTACCCAAAGGGTAAATCTAAAGCTTACCTTTGTCGCAAACAGGCAGACGAATCCTCGAGGCTGTGAAGCATGGGTACTAAAGAAGTTGCGATTTCTTTCTCAACCCTCTCTACAGGTATCTCGACTAAAGAACGTTGACATCAAGGTACAGCTTCGAGATTAGCTTGAATCTGTTATATCTTAATAATGGATGGGATTTCGCGTCCCCGAAGGTGCTCTGATCTTTGAACACGGATAAAGCATGCTGCGAGGGAACCCCATTACAACTGATGATTACGACTCTTCATATGAGTGACAGAAAAGGTTTCAGTTACACATGGAAGGGGGAATTGGCCGCTTTGATGTTATTAAACAGCCACCAAAAACAATATTATAACACTGATTATTGTATATCGTCAACCAACAATACGACTCTTGTCGCAGCTGGGCACGACACGTGGGCAGGTTGAGATAACGTTCCCTCGAGCAACAAACTTTGTCCTTGTTCTTGCGACAAATGTGCAACCTGCACGTGCTCCATCGAATATCACGTTCATCAGACTCATGCGAGATCAATGTACTCTGGCCTAGCAGTGAGATGGAGGTGCACTATAGTAGTGGTTAATACTGATTATCAGGCAAAAGACGATCTCAAGATACTATTGGCTGACACCAAAGTATGCTTCTTGAAACGCGATACCTAACAGAATGCTAACTCACAAACATGCCTAAAAGAAATGAAAACAATCCGAAAACCCAAACGTTCTCATCACACCCAATGCAAACCCACCTCAAACTTGCACACTCTTACCAACCTGCGAAAGGAAAACACAGTAAAGACAGACCAAACAAAGGACTTTTCAACGCCTCTTCCAAAAGAATACAAGAATCAAGACATTATACGAAAGCTTCAAAGCCCCTGCAACGATAAACGCAAGCCAAAACTTGTCCAGCCCAGCAAACAGCCCTGTGATATACAATCCCAGGCAACTTCCTATAGTTTTGACAATATTAACAACACCCATAGCTGAAGTCCGTTCATGGTCCAGAACTCCCGCTGAAATGAACGCTTGACGGGGTGCATTGTCGATTTCTCGGGTAACGATGCGAAAAATGAAAATGATAAGTGCGACGTACTTGTTCCCAGGGACACTGACCATGAGTAGGGAAGCAGAGTTTATGCTGTGACACACTACCATTGTCTGCACTTGGCCAATGGCTCGCGAGAGAGGGGAGGATGCAAGGTTGAGAATGGAGGATATTATACCAGCTGTAAAGGTTGCGGACCCCAAGGCGCCTGCAGGCATATCGTATTCGCGTTTGAAGAAATATGTCATCCAAGAAATTTGCGCAAGTCCAGAACCGACAAAGTCCAGACCCATGGCGATAGAGAGCTTCCACATAAAATTGAACGATTCTGGAGTGAAAAGACGTTTTTTCTGCACAGAAGAAAGAGCCTGGGCTTGGGACTGAGGGTTCTGCACATCATTGATCACACCACCATAACTGACAACATTCTCGGTCAAAAGCGGTGCATCCTCCTCGTCACCATCCACGGAGTGAAAGCCAGACTGAGGCGTAGCACAATGTTCCTTTTGTTCAGGAACTTGCTCAACCTCTGCACTCAGAAACAAAGAGCATATCAACTTGATCAGGCCAATGGCAGCATAAGCGAGAAACACCACGCGGTGACACGAGACCTTTTTCAGACCCGCATCTTCAAGCGCGTTGATGGCCCAGCCGGTGAGAAGATTGCTTGCGGCCGTGCCAAACATGCCTAGCATGGTCCACCAAGCAAACATGTCGTTGCATGTGTGAGAAGTGCTCAAGCGAGCGATGGCTGATTCCTCAATTGCTTTGAAGGGATCAATCTCATTTGCGCTTGGTTGTGAGTTAGTCATCCAACAATAGAAGTTCAGGGTCAAATGAGAGGTAGGTTAGAATAAAGGCCAAGATATAGCCTGGACCAAGTGAAAGTGAAAACATACCTCGGGTTGATGACAGCAACAATACTCGCAAGCAACAAAAGCCAGAAATTCTCCAAATAGGCAAAGGCCACTCCACCAAAGCACATCAACAGCGCACCCACAGCAGCAGTGCACCGAACACCCACACGATCACCAACCCAAGTTAGGACAAAGCTAATAGCAAGGTCTCCCACGAGTGTCAGAGTCATGAACAATCCAATTTGCGAATCGTGAAAGCCCAGCGCGTTGAGATACAGCGCCAGGACAAGAGTGGTTCCGCCATAGCCCAAAAGACGAATGAAGCGCAAGAGGATAAGAATCTTGAGGTCTCGGCTTGATTGCCAGAGGACATCAGCGCCGATGGAAGACAGTAAGCCTGTTGCGGGTTTCCATCCGGCCATTTTTAGGGAGGAAGTAGAGTGAGAGAGAAGACTACTCTGGGTTTGAGCAGCTGAGGAAAGTTGGGAAGATGGCTTTGAGAAGCCTGGGGCAGATACAAGCGGCTTGACGAATACCTCAAAAGTCCCTTCAATACTTCTCCAACAAACACGGTCCAAAACACTCAAAATAAATACCCAGTTCACCATTTAAACAGAATTTCATCTCATCTCCATCGATCGAGCCAAGCGGCCAGTCCGTCTGTCGATCAGACTAACTTCATTTCCGCCACAGACGGCATGCGCGGTAAAGTACAGTAGAGTACATGTGTGTGCCAGATCATGCGGTCTGGATAGACCGTGTTTACTAAACCTAAGCAAGGTACCCATGGTTACAAATTGCCAAGGGGCAGTGTCGTCAGCTCAGAAGAGGACTCCAAAATGGATGTCTCAAACAAGCAAAACAGACAGCTGACACAGACGAATGATGTTCCAAATCTGGTCTTTGTGTGCTTGCAGAACCCTCTCTTTGGCTAGGACTGAAGAACTAGAGGCGTTACGGCAGAGCGAGTCATACATTGTACAACGCATGTAGAATGAAATGTACTGAGTCAAAAGGATATGACGGCTCAAGGGTCCCTCCCCATGAGTGAATTAAGAAAACAAAAGAACCTGTCTGTCTCGCTTTCCTGCTGATGGACTATCTTTACGGAAGCGCCCAATTCTTCTCCCGCAAAGGCATCTCCTCATCACACTGGATGATGCCTTCCTCCACCTTACGCCATGCTTCGTATTCAGCAAAGCGCTTCTGAGCATACCCCGCGTAGTTAAAGTCGATAGTTCCAGTCGCTGTCTCAGCCTGAATAAGAGCGCAGAGACCCCTGCCGCGGAGACGGGTCAGATATGCAAATGTTTTGGCTATCTGTGTAACGCAACACAGCACAGAGTAGCATAACGTCGTGTAACAAGACTTACCAGTAAAACCCAGGGAACCCTCTGTAGTCATCAACCTGGCGCATAAGCTTCTCCACCTGAGTGTCATTGGCAGTCGGCAGATCTGTTTCTGTCTTTCTCGCCAAGCTGCAATCGGTGACATGGTAGTCTTGTTGGTGCTGGTGTTGCCGACAACGATCGGCGTGGGCCTTGAGATACTCTCGAATAAAGGCTCGGCGGGTTGACGTGCTTGGCAGCTTGGTGTAGTCACACTGAAAGCCAGTCCACTCGGCGAAATGATTCGCGAGCTCAAACGCCCGAGGGCAGT
Organism: Fusarium transvaalense; assembly: GCA_013623685.1. Lineage (NCBI taxonomy): Eukaryota > Fungi > Ascomycota > Sordariomycetes > Hypocreales > Nectriaceae > Fusarium > Fusarium transvaalense. Next base: position 72,281 of record JABFFG010000080.1, read on the forward strand.
AAGTGGCATGTCTGTAGCACAGAGTACAAGAGTGGTTACTCCTAGTTCGGCCGAGCTTTGCAGACTCTGGATGGGTGTGACTTACTCGTAATCTATGAACCGTACTGTTGCGACATCTGTAGCCCCATTCACAGCCTTTATGCCATCAGCCGACTCTTGTACAATGATGTTGCCGCACAAAAGGTCACCGTGGCCAAGCACCTGAAATCACACGTTAACAAAGGTCTAGAGCAAACAAGAGCAAAAGAATAGAAGATGCAACGACATACCAAGGGCTCCGGCATAACATCAGTTGGCAGCAGCTTGTCGGTTAGGTACTGGAACCCTTCCTGCAGCCCCTCAATCTCGGCCTTTGACCGCCTCGGACTGTGAGAGATGGCATTGAGCCATCTTTTTGCGGTCGACCAAACACTTGCCTCATAGTCCAGCTCCTTTCTAGCTCCCTGGAGTTCAACAGGCTGAAGCAGCGCGTGCCACCTCGCCAGCTCCTTTGCAACCCCACGGAAAATTTCTGTCTTAGACATATCGCTTTCAGAGCAGACTCTGCCAGAAATAAACTGGTAGGCATGACCATTGGCGAAACGAAGAAGTGGCGTGGATGAGAGGCCGCGTTCGGCCAGGAGTTTGTGCACCCAAAGCTCCTCTTTTTTTGTCGCACGTTAGGTTAGACATGAGTCAAAGAAGGGAAGCTCCAGACGAGATGGTGGGACGTAAAACATACTGTTGCGATCAATCGTGATGTCGGTGCCATCTCCGTAGACTTTGACTAGCACAGCATCTTCTGTCACCGAACGATTGGTGACTTTGAACAACTGTCAAATTTCAGCATGTGTAATGACGCTGAGACAAGCGCTTGGTAAGAGCGACAAGGGGAAAGCTTCTCACACTATTTGTTGTTCCTTGGGAGAGAGGCTGGATCCGCAAATCCGTGTCAGCACCAGCAACAGCGGGGAAAAGGTACGGAACGAAAGGTAGGATAGATGCATAGTAGGGATCGGAAGCATCAAAGACACAATCTAGGAACGGAATCTCCATCTCCATATTATCTCCACTCGATATGGAGAATAGCAAGTAAGAATATTAACCAACGAGAACAATAAGAAAATGAGAAAAAACGAAAAGAGAAAAGAAGGCGGCTTAAAGTAGCCACAAAATGCTCAATGTGAGACAGGGGGCTTCAGGTAGGAAAGCCCGTCTTGAGTGGCCAAGTCCAATAGGAAAGATCTTCATTTGGATGGGGCTTGAAGACTGCATATAGGTAAGAAAGGTATTGGGGCTGAGATTCGCTACTTCCACTGCGTAATCCGTCTGTGTAACACCTGCAGTCACAATGGTGAGGACTTTTCAGCTGCTGTAAATGGTCATCTATAGTTGATTGGAGGGAAATAAGACACCGGCTGCTCTTCACCCTTTGGTGACACAAACGCGGGTCGCCATCTATTAAGGTCCGATGTCAATGAGAAGCAATAACTGATTATCTCAACAATATGCAGATCGCCGAAGGCCATTGACGATCCCTAGGAGAAGTGGTTTACTACTCTCTCACTCAAACAGGGAACGTTTCTCTTCATCGGTCCCTTGAATCCGGTTTACTTTCGACCATCGATACTAATGCATGCCACGCCGATCAAGACGGGGACCAAAAAAGGACCTCATCACAATTCGGTGTAACGGCATCTTGATCGCACGACATGATTTGCAATATTCGCATTGCCTGAAGCCACAGTTCGGCAACATGAAAGATCCAACATTAGATCTCAACTCTTGTTGAACGCTAGAGGTGTTTGTAAGAGATGGTGAAATACGACTTGTTGACAACATCAGCTATATAAGACCGAAAAGGCACGCGACCACCTTCTTGATCAATTTCACCATTCATCCTGCATTCAGTCATCTGTGTGGTAGTACAACAGCAACAAGAATGGCATCCTCTTCTTCCAAGCCAACAAACAGTCTTCTTTACAAAAACTTCCAGAAACACCCCGCCGCCTTGATCGAATCGACTTCGGGCATATACCTCAACACGAGCGATGGCCGTCGTATCCTTGACGCGACCAGCGGTGCAGCCGTCGCGTGTCTAGGCTACGATAACAAGGATGTTCAGCAGGCCGTTGTCGAGCAGTTGGTCAACGTTCCGTATTGTCATCCTGGGTTTTACAAGACCAAGGCAGCAGAGAATCTTGCCGACTTTCTGGTGAAGTCGACGAATGGGTTGATGTCCAAGGCCGTCTTGTGCGGATCGGGTATGTGGTCAATATTTGTTGATAGATGCATCCCATACTGACAAGGACTTTTCAGGCTCTGAAGCAGTCGAAGTTGCCCTCAAACTAGCCAAGACACACTTCTCACACCTCGCCATACCCCAGCCTGAGAGAAGCCACTTCATTGCTCGCGTTGGAGCATGGCACGGCGCAACATTGGGTGCCTTGACCCTAGGCGACTTCAAAGTACGAAAAGACCCATTCGTGCAGCTGATCTCGCAGAATTCGTCTCAAGTATCAGCCTGCAGTGCATACCGTGGCCAGAATGATGGTGAAGACGATGAAGCCTATGTCCGACGCCTAGCACAGGAGCTTGATGACGAGTTTCAGAGGATCGGACCTCAGAAGGTCTGCGCTTTTGTGGCGGAGACGGTTGGCGGAAGTGTAAGTTTATTTATACGTTTTGAAGTGGCTTAACTGACTTGTTTGTTAGGCGAGCGGATGCGCCATGCCGATCAAGGGATACTTTCCAGCCATGAAAGCCGTTTGTGAAAAGTACAACGCTCTTCTCATCCTTGACGAAGTCATGTGCGGTATGGGTCGCACAGGCACTCTTCACGCATGGGAACAGGAGGACGTTGTCCCTGATATTCTCGTGGTCGGGAAGGGCCTTGGCGCCGGGTACGCGCCTGTCTCGGCAGTCCTCGTCAATGCCAAACTCGTCGAGTCATTCCAGAAATCTGGTAAGGGCTTTGCTCACGGTCAGACATACATGGCCCATCCCCAAGCGGCAGCTGCAGGTCTCAAAGTCCAACAGATCATTCGTGACGAAAACCTGCTACCCCACGTTCGCACCATGGGCGAGTATCTCGGTTCGCGTCTCAAGGAGCGTCTACTGCCGATGCCATATGTCGGCGACATTCGAGGGAGAGGTCTCTTTTGGGCTGTTGAGTTTGTCACCAACAAACAGACCAAAGCTCCTTTTCTCTACAGTCTGGGTCTGAACAGCATGCTTCATGCACGGGGGATGAGTGCAGGCTATGAGATTGCGTTATTCAATGCCAACGGTGGCTACGACGGGTACAGTGGTGATCATTTTCTGATCTGTCCGCCTTTTATCGTGACCAAGGACGATGTTGATGACATTGTTGAACGGACTGCGCGGGTAGTTGAGGATACATTTGCTGAGTTGGTCAATTCTGCTGTTTGGGAGAAGATTACGTTGCAGGCGGAAATTGACAACAAGTGCAAGTGCGAGATGAATGCGGCGACTGCCGTGGGCGTGGCGGCTCAACAAGGCTCAAAGGATCCAATTGGAGTTCGGGATCCAAAAGTTATAGAATTAACTACCTAGAAAATATTGATGCATGATTCAGAAGTTGCTCGCAGGCCGTAAAGTAGAAGTTTTGCCGACAAATACAAAAAAGAACGAAATCAACTTTGCGTATGAACAAAAAGAGGATATTTGGTGGAATCTAACCACCTGCAATGGACGAACAGGGAATCGAACCCTGGACCACTCCCAGATTATTCAGACGAATTATGCTAAGGGAGTATTATACCACTAAACCATTCGCCCGGAATTTGTTGAAGACATTTTCGTCAATTGACTCTGAACAATGGCCGGATCGAATTTTGCAAGAGCTGGTGCAGGCTACCACTCATCGCAAGACATAACTACAGTGTCTTGAGCAAGACAAATGCTTGGTTTCTCTACATATAAATACACATTTCTTATTAAGCGGGACTTGGAAATCATTATTCATATCATTTATAGAACATGTTGGTATAAACATTTGATCCAACTCCTTCTAAAACAGGGTATCATCCAGACTATCCCAACATCCTCAACAACATACAATCCTTTTAAACATCCCCTAATGATGCCTATGAATGTTCGCGGCACTCGCGCGACGGCTGGCAGATGGTGTACCTCGAGGGGTTCCACGAGGTGTAACACGACTCTCTCCAAAGAAACGGTTTGAGTTGCTGTACTGTCGTGCGCCGTGACTGGGACGAGCAGCGACAGGAGGGCGTTCAGGATCCTCAATGGTGCCAGCTGAGCCTGAAATATTGTTAGTCTCTATCTTAATTGGATTATGACGTGTGAACTTACTCCTTCGTCGAGCGTCATAAGCAACACTGCCACGACGTCCCTGCTCGACATTGTCCTTTCGCTCACCAGCCAGGCGTTGGGCGAAAGGCGAGCGCGCTCGAAGAGCAGGTCCTTTCCAGTAAATGACATATACAGCCACGACAAGAACGAAGGAGATGCAGAACAGAATAGTAGAGGCATACTCCAAGTTCTTGCCAGATGATGCGCCGATGTTTGAGAAGAATGGGATTGCGGGAAGTGTGAGAACACCGGCGAGGAAGTCTCGAGCCCAGCCGTTACCACCGGTGGCTGAAGCAGAGTATGGGCCGTCTGGAAACTATTAGCGAATGACACGTATTGTTGCTTCATCAAGAAATACTTACAAGCACAGATCATGTAGTCAATGGTAGCCATGTAAATAGCATAGTTGGCAATGCCGACAATCGCAGCAAAGATCATGGAGCCAATCCAGTGGATAGGAGGACCCTGGATCGTCCAGGCAAATCCAATAAGGCCAATGGGCAAGCAAGGAGCAGTGTATAGCAAGAACCACAACCGCGACTCATACTGAGCACGCTCGTCATCGGGCTTCTCGCGTCGCTCCTTAACGTTCTTCTTGATGGATGGTATGAACAGCAACCAAGCGATAACGTAACCAACACCGATGGCGCAGAAGCTCAGACCGACCTGAACAGCGTCAAATCCCCATTGTCCATACACAAGAGCAAAGGACTGAATGAACATGAAGATCAGAGCGTCGGAGAAACCAGAGAGAAGAGAGAGAACCAGCACAATGGGTTCGGTGAGGAACATCTTGAAAGGTCGGGTCCAGGTGATGAGGACTTCCTTGGCAGAGAAGCGCTCACGGAAGGGGACGAGTTCGTCAGGACCCCAGAAGTTGGAGTTGTTCTCCTTTCTGCGCTTCTTGGCGATGCGGTTCATAAGAATGGTGCTTCGTGTCTCGGGGACGGTGAGGAAGTGGACAATTTGAACGAAGCCACCAAGGATGAGCTGGATCCAGATGGACCAGCGCCACTCGAGATATTGTTCGCAGAAGCCACCAACGATAGGACCAAGGACGGAACCACCAACGGAAGAAAAGACAACGTATGCGACAGCGTACTGCTGGTTATCCGACTCCCACATATCGGCAATCATACCGAGAGTAACAGAGCCACCAGCAGACGAGAGACCACCAAGCGCACGACCGACCATGATAGAAGCAAAGTTTGGCGCCAACGCAACAGGGAGCTGCCAGATGTTGACGAGGAACAGAGAAGCCTGCATAATAGGCCATCGTCCAAATTCCTCTGACCAAGGCGCCCAAAGCTCACAGCCAAAAGCATACAAGACCAAAAAGATCATGGCACCACATCTAGCAGCCTGGGCACTTACGCCAAACTCTTCTGAAATACCAGGAATGGCATTCGAGTAAAGAGAAGTATTAAAGTTCATCGATACCTGTACCCAGAAGACAACGGTGAGGATGTACCACTTCTTCCACTTGGGAAAAGAGTAGCCAAGCTCATCGTAGCAGTCATCCTCTGTTATTTCGTACTTGTCGTAGGTACCGAGCTTTTCGAGACGAGCGCCATTTGTGTTTGTGGCTGGGTTACGTTCGTCACCGCTGTGGTCTGTTGAGCCGTCGAGGTTACCGCTGTGTTGCTCGAGACGCGAGTTGGCGAGGTGAAGGTCGTTTTGGTTGATGACCTGAGGTGGGTCATCGGAGAAGTGAGTCGACATTTTGGAAAAGACAATTGGCCGAACCAGATCAGAAGAAACAATGCGATACCGTTATTAAGGTTAAGTTATCTGGGGACGGGGAAGCATCTTATTTAAATGCTGGGGGATCAACACATTGACAACGTCTTACAAGATATAGTGTAAGTAGGGTCGAACAAAAGAGTTGGGCGAGATATCCACTCTTGACATCATCCCCAAAGGAAGAAAGAATCATACCCCGGAAATGGCGTCGTCGACGTGGGGTTTCTACAATACCAAATGTGGAGTTGAACATTGCTCGTGCCGCTCTATCCGGAGACACTCGAGAAGACACATGAGAGATCAACGGTCAAGGGTAAGATTGACAAGACCCTGTTGGGACTATTACGGTACCAGAGATGTGAGTGACGGGTTACCCAGAGTGGACAGACAAGCTTAGTTCTTTTGGTTATTTCACCACGCAGCCAACACCGCTGATCGAAAGCCCGGGGTGCATCTGCCTTTGTCTGTTTCTAACGGTGACGGTGAAAAACTGTAAAGTTTGATGTCGAAGAACTAGACTCGGCCGAGTCATGAACTTTGATATCGCTAAAATGACGTATGAGAGATTCTTTGAACGAATCCTTCAGAGAGTGAGTACATGTGACTGACAAACGCCAATAACCTTCATTTCTACCACTATTACTATTACTACAGAAAAGAACATAGAAAATTCTCTCTTCCAATCGGTCAAGGCGAAACAAAGTCCACATGATTTCTAGGCAGCACAATTCTTTTCTGTCTCAAAACTCCACAATGACATGACTTGGTCAGAACAAATCGAAGATTTCTTCGACACTAATTTGTTAGGGCCTGCTTATTCCCCTTTCCCAGTGAAACCATTGCGTCATTTCTGTAACCCTTTAGTTTGTCATCCCGTCCCGCGCTGAACCAACACTTCCTTGGTGGTCAGCTCAGGTCAGGTATTTTTGTAAGAAAAGGATTTGTTCATGTCTTCAACTTCCATGGAAAGCCAAGATGCCAAGGTGAACATGTCCCGTCCTGGGCGATCTCTGGCGGGCTGGGCGACAAAGCTGAACTCTGGGCGATCTTCCTTGGCGGATTGGAAAAGAATTCAAGTGCGGAATTAAGACATAACAATGTCCGTTCTCAGTAGAGAAGAATTAAGCATACCTCTTGATTTACCCACTGAAGTTCAATTACCCACTGAACCATCCCCCTCCAAACTGGGTCTCTCTTTTTACGCACGCACGCGACACACACAAGCTGGGGCTCCACGTTGAAGTTTTCTTTTTCTTGGTCTCGGTTTATCCATCAAGGATCAAAATTCATAGTGGATTCTCACCCGCAGAGCCTCCTTTGGAAATCACGATATTAATTCCCGATAGCATGATTTATTATTTTATTGCCGGTTTACCTGTCATTTCCTGGTTGATTAATTACCTAATGCCGATACAACGTTTCAACGATCATCAATTGTAGCATCAATTAGTTACATTCGCTTCCTTAGGGTCACTGAACTACAGTAGGTGCAGAGTACAGTAGCCTAGTAGTTACAGTAATTGAGTAGGCGATTTAATAATGTCTCAACCCTTAGTTAGACGATCAACATATCCCTCAATATAAAAGATGCGAATCTACGACCCTTGTTGAGAGAGGAAATTATAAACACCGACTCTTGAACAAACAAGACCCGAATTATTCTCTTCTCCAGTTCCAGTCGGTCAAATTCTCGGTCTTCCACTCCATGGGGATTTTCTCCAAGCGGAGTCTCAGTGACATGGGGTAAAGAGCTTTATGTCGCTGCCTATTTCAGTGGGGATTATCCAACGTGGATCTTGTGAAAAATCTTCTGATTCTATCTTGAGAAGTTGAGTTTTGGTGTTGATATTTTCCATTTCTTCCGACTGGATAAAACAGGTTAAGCTGACTAGCATTCAGCCCTGCTTACTCGGCATCCATTGTTTAGTGCTCGACGCGCTGATATTAGTGCCGATCGTATATGACGTCATAGTTAAGCCACTGACATCGTCCGGTGAAGATATTCACAACTGTACACTTTAATGCAGTGCATTGCCATGAAGATGGTCACGCCAATCAGTGCTATAATCATACGATGAGAATATTTTGAGCCATAGTCAAGACCAGAGTCGAAGATTTAATCAATAGTATCTCCCATGTAATACTCTTCTTTGTTTCAAGACACTGTCATATGTTAGTGGACGTCGTTACCATGCGAGTAACCATTGCGCCTGCAAGTACCAAAACCAGTACAGCAGCCATTCACTGGCTTCTATCTCAAAACAAAACAATCAAGATCCAAGGTCTTTATCGCAATCCTAATAAAGTACCCGATGAATTCAAGTGCGCTGAAAACTTTACTGCCGTTCGTGGTGATGTTGCAGACGCGACTACCCTAGACTTCTCCGGTACTGATGCTGTTCTTATGGTTCTTCCGCCCGCTTACGATGGACGGGACATCATTGCACACTCCGAAACCATCTCAAGTAACGTGAAGAGGGCTATAGAAGAATCTGGTACAGTGAAGAGACTTGTTCTCTTGTCTAGTGTTGGCGCCGAGTTTGCCGAAGGTGTGGTGAGTACGAAATTGACAGTATTTGCTTGACAGAACTTGTACATCTGACGTGTTCAGGGAGAACTCAAGACAAACCACATATCCGAAGAGGTTTTGAAAACCACTAATATTCCGGAAATCATCATTGTTAGAGCCGCATACTTTATGGAGAACTGGACCATGTCCCTCGAGACACTGAAAGCGCCAAAGCCATTCTTCTACTCCACCATCACGCCCTTGGACTTCAAAGTCGCCATGGTTTCAGTTCAAGACATTGGTAGAACCTTGGCCGAAGAAGCCACTAGAGACTGGATACCTCCAACAAAACCATATATCTGCGAGCTTCACGGGCCCCAGCCTTACACCCCATTGGATGTACAGAAAGAATTTTCAAAGGTCACAAAAAGACAGGTCGATATCAAGGCGGTTGAAAAAGGCGAACTGCAAGATTTCTTTGGTCAAATATTTGCACCGCAGATTGTTCATGAATGGGTTGAAATGACGATGAGCTTTTTGCCCGGAGGAGTGGCTGAGAAGGATCTTTCCAAGCCGAGTGATGTCGACGTTGTTTATGGAAAGACAACTTTGGGGGAAGCCATAGAAGCGGCAACAGCTGGTGCATTTTAATTATTGTAAGTCAACTATCTCTAGGCTGTTATATAATTGTAATCCGTTTTCTTCTTCCTTGACAAGGTCTTTGATCTACGCCACGGAGTTGTCATACATGGGCGCCACAAAAATACGTTAGTAGGGTACATATGAGAATAAATAATTTGCTAAAGAAAGTAATCAGAATCAACAGGAAAAATTGGCAGGAAATGTTTACTTATCAAAAAAAGCTATAGTCTAGTGAATTATTAGCAAGATTGTATCTCGGACCCTCGTATTGGATGACAGCCATCTTTCTGTCGTGATTGATAGAGTACTGGACTATCCGTTACCGAAGTGGTCTTATCGATAACGATAATTTGACCCGCGGGTCACTTGACGCGCCACATAATTTTCTTCCCTTGTTCAACTCCAAAGAAGTTCAAGTCGCATGACGTGACAGTCGAGGGCAACTATCGTAGGTAGACAGCCATGGCTAATCTATTGCGGTCGATTAGGCCCCTAAGCCATTGTATCCGCTTGCGCACGTCAATGGTACAACCTCGTTTTGCATCGTCTTATCGATCGACAGATTCCGGACCAGAACGAAAATTGTAAGTCATATAAGCATCAAGCTATATCTAACCTTTTCAAGAAAGAAGAAAACGCAATTCTTGCAAAGCTCAGACCTAATACCGTCAGACCTCCAAAATCTTTCATCAAAAGACGGAGACCCATGCGCAAATCCCAAAAGACCAGTTCTGAAGCAATAAGTCCAATACTCCCAATACTCCCCGAGGCAACGACGTACGCATCAAGAACAAAACTCACCGAAGGACCTGAAGTCACAGAGGAGACGGATCATGAGAAGAAGAAGACACTGCGGCCTGATGCCTGGGTTCGTCAAATGAGCAAGCGACTTCACGCAGTCAAACAGGTGATGCAAGAAGGCCAGCTTTTCCCAGAGGCCTTGATGCAGCAGCATGCAGCTTTAAGTCAAGACTTTGACAACAACTGGGGGGAGCTTCACTATGGAATCAATGGATTCCTCCCTGTGGACAACGACCAGGATTATTATCCTGTTGGCATCGAAGATCTAGTACGCCCCCAATTTCCTTTTCCTAAACAGGAACATGACATGTGTAGCCGTTGACTAACTCGATGACTTTTTGCAGGATTACACAGTAAGTCATTTAGGAGACAAGATAATCAATCAAAGACTCTAAGAGCTAACATTCTTTCAGGGTAACAACCCCTTTCTCTCCGCGGCAAGATAGAACGAACGATCTGAAACATTCCCAGGACGTCTCAGCTTGTCAAGTCTGCAAGTACTCGCCAATTCGTCTCGCCGAGCCTGGCTGAAAAGGGTCGCCTCACAAATGAAAGACGAGAAGTTGGCAAACATGATGTGGCCATCTGATGATAAGCCCCTCTTGATCCCCTTAACATCCGCATTCCGTTACTTCAAGAATGTATGTGTCGCCCTTGAGACTAAATATCCGCTTTGCTGACCGTCTGAAACAAATAAAGCCACCATTTATGGAACAAGTCCGGGTCAGACACAAACTACTTAAACTCCCGTCTATAACTAGGCCTTACGTTGTTCTGACCTCTAGCATCCTGTCACCTTCGGCATTGTACGAGGTTGCGAACATATACGAGAAGTGTCTCTTCATGGATCCTGAAATAAACTATGCCAGGATTATCAGCAAGGAAGACTTTGCACTGCTGCAAGATAGTTTGGATCAACAGTGTGAGATGCAGGAGAGAAACACACAGGAGGCAGAAAAAGAGATTCGAAAATACTACGGCAAGCTTGAAGTCCTCGAGGCCATGGTAGCAGCGAAGGAGGATAAATTTAACCGCAAAATCAAGCGGAAGCCCGACCCCGAACCCAAGTTAGCGCTACAGAACGACGACCGTGTTGCAAGTTCAGAATTGGCGAACCAGAACTACGAGTCCCCCATGACGAGCGAAGAGCTGCAAAAGGCTATTGACGACCGTATGTTCAATGTTGACGACCGAACGAGAAGCTTTGGCCAGTTGCCCAGTAATGCGCTGAGATCATTGCGGAGGAGCATGGCGGTCCCAGATCCTAGCGATGATCAGCTCGATGATGATCTTCTAGACAGTATTAGGGGTGACATGGCTGCCTGGGAGACTGAAGAAGAGGTTCAGGAAGATGTCAGCGACAATGGTGAGGGTCTGGTTGGAGGTGATATAACCCCCGAGGTGGGCACGCCAGATGATGTCGGCTTACCTCCTAAGGCGGATGTGCCGGATGATGATGTGACGAAGCATATGCCTCAATGATGGACATTGCCTCTTAACACAGGCTCTGTCCGTGTGTATGAATAGAAAGACGGCTGGATCCATACTTAATGGCTCAAATGCGAGAAACTCTAAGGAACAAAGTTGGAATGTATTACAATTACTACTAAAAAGGAATGCTATGCCATGCTATGCAAATTCAAAATCATATCCACTCCTAAACAACAACCGGCTTATTATCCCACTTCAACTCTCCTTCTTTATAGTTCGGCTCAGGCAACCAATTCAACGTGAAAGCCTTCTTGACCGTTGGACAACACATGTGCTTGGCCAAGATGGTATCACCATTAATGTACGGCAAGAGATACTGATCCAGTAATTTCCAGAGGATGTTGTCCCACATGACAGCACGCGTCGACGTACCAGCCAATTTGACATCATTGGTGACGTGCGCTAGACGAATGTTTTGGTACTCGGTAAAGACCTTTGTCAGATCCTTGATATCTGGGTTTTGGTTTTCGAGGAGAAGCGTGCGGAGGAGGTTGATCAGAACGACGGTAGACTGCCACCCCGTGTTGAGACCAAACCCAATATTGGGAGTCATCTTGTGTACCGCATCACCGAGAAGAACCACTCGATCTCGAGACCAAGTCTTGGCAACACCTTCTTCGAACGGAGCGGTGTAGAACCACTTCTTTGCCTCCCAGACTTGTTTGAACTTGACGCCAGGCGCAAGATAAATATCTTCGTACTTCTTGGCGAGCTCATCAGCCTGTTCGGCGGTGATCCAGTGTCTTTCCTTGGTCGGCTTATCAAGCTTGAGATAAATCGTAAAGAAATACCTTTGGTGTGAAGGCATGATGAGCTGGGAGCTGAAACCCTCGGAGTGCGTCTCATAGTCTGTTCCTTCCACAAGATCTGTTGAGAGAGCTTCGCCATGGCCGTAGAAGCCGTAGAATGTAGTCGTGAAATCTTGGTTCTTGGTCTCGCTTTCTTTGGACTCTTCGTTGACAAAGTCGCGGGTTATGCTGTTGATGCCGTCGGCACCGATGAGGATGTCTGCATTATAGGTGGTGCCGTCTGAGCAGGCCACCTCGACACCCATGGGCTTGGAAGATATCGATGTGACTTGTTTGTCGACGAGAAGTTGATTCGTTATGTCAGAGAGGTTATCCTTGAGTAAATTGACCAGGTCACCTCGCTGGAACAGCATCCATTCGTGACCATGACTATCGAAGTCAGCATCGCTACCACTTATAATGAAACGGTTAACTTACTAGTGACCAATATTCTCAATCATATCACTCCAACTCATTATAGAGCCATCGCGTCTGAGATTGCACTTCTTGGCCATGGGTAGATGACGTTCATACGCTTCCTTGAGAAGACCAAGTTGGTCTAGAATGCGAGAACTGTGAGGCCAAATACAAACGGATGCACCCCAATTGAGATCAGCCTCTTTTCGTCGTTCAAGGATCGTGTACTCAATTCCTGCTCGTTGGAGAGCGAGGGCAGCGAGGAGGCCTGTCGGGCCAGCGCCGACGATGAGAACTTTGAAACCCATTTTTGCACTATAAACCAAATAGAAAAGGGAAAAAGAGAAGCAAAGGGGATCATTGGTGATTTTGTACTAATCAGTCAACCTCCTTTACTCATAGCCAACAAAACATACAGCAGCTGCAATGCAACTGAATCAACTAGTGATGTTACCCCAGCTGTGGTTCGAGGCAAGGTTGATATCCTTGCGGTATCCAGAACCGTTGGACCCAAACGTTGGGATCGGCACTCGCTTATGATTTAGTTTCTTCCTTTGGTGCCCTTCTATTCGACGATACGAGAACCTTGAAAAAAGGAGAAAGCGTTTCACGTTGTTGAAGGGAAAAAAGACTAACTACCGAAGGTGACGCTGTAAATTGTGATGCACAGATAGTTTGAATCCTAGCCCACGGCGTCAGGCCGTTTATCTCAGCTGGGCAGTGCCTTTCATCATCGGACAATAAACACAAATTGTTGCTGATCAATTAAACATGTCCGAGTTTACTGAGCCGTTCGGTACTCAATCTCACTGGCCATCTCGTGCTCTACTACGTCACTTGTAACTCCTCGAGACAAAATGGCTATGTCTTGACTATATAGTTAAAAGCTTAAAAAGCTCTGACTAGTCCATAGTGCAATATACTCAGCGTGGTCTCCCAACTGCAGATTGCTAAGAAACAGACCCCAGAACAGAGGTAGCATCGTAGCCACCATCGAAAATGGAACAGATGGATTCTGCAGACCAGTACCACGTCCTGACGGGACAACCCAAGCCACGAAGAAAATCAACATTGGCAAAGCACAAATTAAATTATAAAACAATATCCATCGAAGGCTGATGGCCTCTCGCGCATAGATCCCCCAGAAGTCTTCTCTCTTGTCTCCACCCTCTTCGAATTCGGTCTTCTTTTTTAGAAATACTTTTAGGACATCATGAGATTGATGCCTTAGCCTCTTACACTTGTGGTACCAGTGGAGAAACGGCCGTGGGTAATGGCACGCGTAGAAGCGCTTTTCAAACTCATGTTGGCTGACTGGTGGGATAATATCCATTGGAGTTGGCCGGTACTCGTAGTCGCTATTTGTCAAGTCAGGGAATATGTCTTTTCTTAGAGGGGCGAACTCGTGATCTTCAAACCTCTCGCACTAAATTCAACGATATTAGCTGAGCTCTCTATAAATGAGAGGATTTTGCAAACACCTACCAAGTAAAAGTCACAGTCAGAATATCGCCAAACGCTGAATCAATAACGGATAAATACTCAAAGATAAAAGTACTTCCTTATCAATTTGTAAAAGAAGATATTCAGACCACTATGTATCTTGCTGCTGATGAATCAGTGCAGGATGAAGGGATGTCCAAAAGATATTCCTCAACTGTAACGCCATACACATTCATGTAACGTCCCTAATTCAAAATCCTCCAGTCAAAACTACCAGCCCGAATCTATAACGTTAGCTGGAGCTAAGTCAGCCCAGTCAAGCTCGCCACCATGAGGCTCATCCACGTTCACTCCGTCCCTCACTGTGAGAGCGATGAAATCATCTAGCTCATCATCACAGACTATAAGGTCGGGATCATCCCAGTCATCGAATTCTTTGGGGTCCATGTCGTCCAAGATCTGCCAGATACGCCGCCGGTTCGTAAATCCAAGAGGTGCATCTAATCCGACTTGGCTATAGTCCCAAAGGATAAAGTCCCCGTCCCGTGGTGACATGGGGCGTCGAGCAGGATGAGCCACAATCCACCGGACCAAACGCTCCCAGTCCCATTCCTGATCGCTGTCGGTTGGGGAATGAGGGAAGTGTTGGATTTGCTGCATATCCAGGTCCCAAAGAAACGGTATTTCGACGAAAATCTGCTTCCAAAACGACTGAGGTAACAAATACGTTGGTTGCAGGCCCATGGTTTCGTGCCGGAGATAATCTGTGATTACATCCAAGAGTTCTTGTGGCAGACTGGTGAGGTTATTCTGAAATCGGGAATTTTCGGTTAATGGCGAGATAGGACGGCCCTGTAGATTTTCCAAAAGTCGAGCCGTTAGGTCCGGGATATGAAGAGGATCATGTTTCCACTAACGCTGGTCAGCGAAGCCACAAAGAAAAGCGGGCAGTTCTAGAGGTGAATACCTACCCATTCATATGCGGTCGAAGACCAATTACCTGTAAGATAATAACCTTCTTGGGGATACCATGTGTAAGTTCCTCTCCTGGTCTTTTGCGGTATGGAAGGAGCGTGACCCAAAAAATTATGGATTGTGAAATCCTTAGAGTAACGCGTGTTTAGAGTCATCCAGATGTCCCCGAAGGATTTCAGCGTGGTTTTTGGTGATAGTTGGATGAAATTACGAGCTATGGATGTGCAAGCGCTGTGGAAGCCATGGAAAATATCGCCGTTCGTATCTTCCCAATGCGGACGCACAATCTCCTCGTTGGGGAGTAGTGTCAAGTGGCCCCAGGAGCCATCATCAGGATGGTAGCCAGTAGCAGTATGCCGTATGAGCAGCTCGTCTGTATAACTGGATGCCTCGAGATTTTTGTCCAAATACCGGGGTCCTTTTATTGCGACGGCATCTTGTAGCCACATATCCGGGACCATGTTTGAATAAATAGAGAAACTACAGATGGCGCAAACTGGGTCTTCTCTTGAGATGTCCGCCATGATGAATGAAGGGTTGGGAACAAACAAAGTGAGTATTATGGTGGTGGATTTGCGTATAACGAGGGTTGCCACTTTGACTGCCTGACAAAGCTCTAATATACGTTGGTTCCAATTGTAATTATTTGAGATTATGGTTGTGGCTTTCTACGCATGGGCCATCATGCACAGCCTTAGCTGTTCTATGGAAGTTGACGATATATACAGCACAACCAACACCGTATGAGTCACCGGTCTCGGCCGAGGAGCACGATTTTGGTGGAGATGGATGCCAGGTATGCTGAGTAATTAGAAGCTAACCAAGAAACTTCCAGTGGGTTAAGAGACAGTCAGCATTGTCCCTACTTCAGCCAAGGTAATCCCCGTCTGCATGTAAAGGTCTAAAGTACAAAGTAACATTTGCATCTTCGAATATAAAAATAACTGAACTAAAATCTACTTTAAAAAGACAAAACTTGATTTGAAAATTTCTTCTCTTATGCTTTGGTAGCCACGTCTTCTGATACTCTGAGAACCGTTTACAGTTCAACACCGTAAGTGCTATAGCTATAAAAATGGAATCTTGACTGCTTTGCAAACGTATTACGTACCGGAAAATGATCGCTCATGTCTGGCTATGTCTGGCTCTATCTCGAAATCCAATATTGACGCGCCAGGTGGAAAGCGAGACCCAAGACCCAAATAGCCATGATGACAAGTGCCTGAACCGGCGCAAAGATGGCACCTCTAACAACAACGAACCCACTAACAATAACAAATACGATAGGATTGATGGAAAAGGTCTTGTACGGACGCTTCAGATCAGGCTCACGATATCGCAGAATGATTGCTCCGAGAACAGTGAGGAAGAAGAAAGAATATTCCCCAAGGCCATTGAGAGTCAAAAGTGCCCTGAAACTGCCAAAGAGGATATAGAGGCTGGCAAGAATTACTGAAAGGATCACAGCGTTGATAGGCGCATCTCCAGCATCCTCGGAGGGTTCATCATATGCAGCAGTCTCTTCTTCGGCGGGTTTGAAGCCGACCCGTCCAACGATGGTGAAAAGGCTCGGGATCCAGTCCTTTCTCGCTGCGGCAACGCACATTCGGCTTGCGACAAAGGAGTTGCCGAGCAGAGAACCCGCAACGACTAGACAAATGAGCACAGCTGTAACAATGCCAAAACCTTGCCCCAAGAGACGGGTTATAGCGGTTACTGCTACGCTGTCCGTTGTGCTAACAACATTCCATGGGAGAAGAATGTAGTATCCAGCGTTGGCAGCAAGGAAACACATTATGGCTGTGGGAATGGATGTGTTGATGGCAAGAGGAAGCTGCCTAGCAGGCTGCGAGAGCTCGGCAGAGACATAAATAGCCTGAGCACATTAGTTGACGGACTTGCGACTGGGACATTAAAACTCACCTTGTCCCAACCTGAGTAAGCCCACAGAGCGGCATATAAAGCCGCAGAGTAATGACCAAAGATCTCCCACTGACTCAATTTACTCCAATCCGTATCCGGCCCATTAGGATTATACGTATCACGATACTTGAACCATGATTTCCTGTGCCAATCACCTCCGCCAACTTCCTTGCTAGGATGCGTAACGTGAACACCTACTACAGCAAGAGCAGCGACCACGACGACGAGGATACTCAGGAACTTGAGCACCACGAAAAAGCCGTTGAGACGCGTGCTGGCTTTTGTACTGATGGAATTTGCAACGCTCATCACAACGAGCACAAGAATGGACAAAAGCTTGTGCTCTAGCCGGTCGTCTTCGTTGATGACACCTGCGGCTGAGTAAGCGCTCTCGACGAAGACAATACTGAGAATTGCGAGAGTCGCAGGCATGACGGCGACGATCCATGTCCATGCTGCGAGAAAGCCCCATATGTCGCCATAGATGTGCTGAAGATACGGTTGAACACCGCCTATCTGATGTTAGATTATATGGAAATCGCAGCAAGTGACAAATATCTGACCTTCACCGGGGATCGCCGTGCCAAGCTCAGCAAAGGTCGTGGCCCCGGTCCAAGCCAAGATGCCTCCGATAAGCCAAATCGCCAGAGCAATACCAGGCGACGGAACATTCGTGTCGATCGACCCGGGCGATGTGAAGACACCACTTCCAATGACGATACTCACGACAATACCAAAGGCTTCAGCAGCGCCGAGGTTGCGAGTAAATGTTCCTCGGGTCTGAGTCGCGCGCGACGCGTCTGATGACACATTCTCGTTGCGGTGAGACAGGAGAGGCTGTTGGACAGTAACATCCTCGGACTGGTTTGCTGGCATTTTGAAGTTGTTATCTCTGATGAGAGATTATATGCCAGGTTTTTGAAATGTTGGAACAAGGGTAGTTATTGTAATGGATATGAAATGGAGTCATCATTAGTTGCGTGACAACGCGGTTAATTATCGGTATGACGTGACGATATCTTCCGATGATATAACAAATCGAGCCTAAATAGGTCATCTTTACATTTGTCTCATTCTTTTCTACCGATAGATATCTTGTTCTATCTTTTAAACCATCACACAAGTTTCCCAGTTATTTTCTTATTCAAATAAATTGTTCTGATGTTAATCACTCTCGAGTACAGAAATGAAACAGTGACACCTGCCCTTTGCAATCAAACTAGCCACCATGTTTCTTAAACTACCGTTACATTACAGGGTTGTTCCCTCAACTTGGCCTCGCATCGTTAATTAAACTCATCACAGACCAATTTTCTGAAACTTTTTAACCTTGTATTGAAACGGTTTATCTACAAACCTGGATAATCCACCAATGAAGATGGACTTGGTAGCATGTTTATTTAACTTAAGGCCTTCGGCTAACATCTACAAGAAGCATATATACCTTAACAAGACCGTCATTCTCCAGTTTCAAGCTGTACTTCCATTCATTTCTATTCTCTCGTTTCTGCCTCTTTAGAATCTTTCGTTTCATTCGCTATCATGGGTTTCATCAACATCAACACAGCCATCGGTCTCCTCGCCGTTGGCGCCAATGCTCTTCCCCAGAGTATCCCATCATCTTCTGCCCCGGCGGCTGAAGCAGAAGCATCTTACACCGCAAACCCTAATGTTGGCCCCGGAGGCAGCAACTTCAAAGACTCAGCCCACTTTCGAGTCTACGCAGGATCCCCCGAAGCGACCGATAAAGCCCTCGAGATGCTCGAAGGCGCATTCGACTGTTTCGTTGGAACGCTCAAGTGGCGTTCTTCTGGACTCTCATTCAACGACCAAACCGATAGTGGTCCTTTGCATAAGACCAATATCTACACCGTCGGTACTTTAAACGGAGCCGCTGGCGTGATGCACTCTGACGCCGTGAGTGGATCGGCTTGGTTAGAGGTCGTTGATGATTATCTCGCTGTCCCAGGCGTGACTGTCCATGAATACGGTCATGGGCTGCATTATCATCAGCAGGCCTGGGTTGATCAGGCAAACACTGGCGCTTGGTGGGAGACTCTTGCCAACTGGGCTGCAGACACCTACAAAACCTCTGATATATGCGCCAGCGCCCGAGAAGCCCACAACCAAGAGACGTATCCTACCGAGATAGAGCTTAAGAAGCTCCTCGGTGACTCTCACCAGGTCATTGTAGACGGTACACCAGAGTCTGGTAACTACTATCAAGCTTGGCCTTTTCTGGCTTACTTGACAAACAATCCCGATGACTTTGCGGGTTTGGGTCAGGATACCGTTCGTCAGTTGCAGATCCAGTATGAAAAGGGCAGCAACGAAACTCCTCTTCATACTCTAAGCCGCGTGTCTACAAATGCCACGGTGGGGGACATTGTAGGTCGATACTGGGCACGCATGGCCTACGTCGACATCGGTCACTCTTCCGCTCAAGAAGTCTTCTTCCAGCAACGCGCAGAGATCAACTTCGCCAACGTCGAACCTTCCGGTGACGGCTACAAGCCTACAGCGGACCGTGCTCCTCGATATATGGGTGCCAACATCATTCCTCTCGAGGTTAGCGGGAGTCAGATTGAAGTCAAGGTCGCTTCTGATGGCGATTTCGTAGCGACTGTTGCTACTTACCGAGAGGGTGGGGAGACATCTTATGTTACTCTTGTCAATGGTGCTGCAACCGTCACTGTTCAGGCTGGTGACGATGTCAGTGTCATTGTTGCAAATGCTCCGGCTGAGCCTATCATGTATAACGGGTTTGAGTTGACTCCTGAGGTATCTAAAGGGCTTGATTACACTCTCAGCCTTACTGGTGCGACTCCTCGGGTTTAGAAGCAGAAGGGGGGTTCTTCTCGTACATACAACATATTCAATCGATAATTAGAGGAACAATTACACTGGAAACCAAACACAGACGAATTCTTTCTCATACGTGCATGAAGTAAGAAGGGCACCTTTCGGCTTTACCTCTCTCTATTCTACGGTCGGTCGTTTTTACACTAAAATCAATAAATATCATTGGGCCAAAACCAGATGATTTTGACCCATACTAAACTTCCGTCCGAGAATTGAGGCCATTGCAAGAGGTAAGAGGTACCTTTCAGGCTTTAGATATTCACATCTCGTAAGTATAGAGCATTTACTGAGAGCCGGGGCAGAAAACTAGGTCCCAGCCAGCCAAAAAGCAAGCATATATGGTATGGTCAATCGATAGCTACTATATATGTTATTTAAGCTTTGTGTTCTTGTTGACAAGGTTACGTACTGTATTGAACGAAGCTGAAGATAGCACCGCAACTAATTTCGTGAATTCATTGAAGATTTAGAGGCAATAAAATGTGCAAGTAAACTGGAGTGGAATAGAAGGCACAAGAGTGTAAGACCATTTTCTACTTTGGGATAAAGTGCTTACAGGTTGGCGAATTGGCGAATTATTGATAGCCATGGAAGATAATGCCTAATAACTAACGGATTAATCTATGCCGTTGTAACTCTGCGTCTGACCAGCTTCCGTCCGACTTACAAATCAGTTATTAGAAATCACGATTACACCATAATAACATCTCATCACCACTCTTGAACTATATAACGACCCCAGACTATTCTCAACATCCCAGAAACAGATAGTAACACATTTAATGAACCTCAGTAACATTATATCATAATAAAACATCATCATGGCTCCCATTCGCACTGCCATCGTTGGCCTCTCATCTTCTGCAAAGACAAGTTGGGCTTCCAAAGCACATCTCCCTTACCTTCTCTCGCCCCTTGGTCGCTCAAAGTATCAGATCGTCGCTCTTCAAAACAGCAGCGTTGAAGCAGCTCGAAACGCAATTGCACACTATAATCTTCCCTCCGACACTAAAGCCTACGGCACATCCGAAGACCTTGCAGCTGACAAAGACATTGATCTTGTTGTTGTAGCAACGCGAGTTGATGTCCATCACTCAAATGCCCTCCCGAATGTCAAGGCTGGAAAGACTGTTTTCGTCGAGTGGCCTCTGGCACAAGATGTCGAGCATGCCAAGGAACTTGTAGATGCGGCAAAGGAAAATAATGTCAAGACTCTTGTTGGGCTCCAGGGACGTTTCGCACCACCAGTTGTCAAGATTCGTGAGCTTTTGAATGAGGGACGGATTGGAAAGGTTCTCAGCAGTGAGCTCCATGGTACTGGTGGAACGAATGATAGAGAAATTCTGCCTTCAACTTTGCAGTATTTTACTCAGCGTGCTATAGGTGGAAACGACTTTACCATCGGGCTGGCACACAGTAAGCATACTCAACAGACTGAGATATGAACTGAAGCTAATGAATGCAGTATTTGATTCGTTGCAGTCGATTCTCGGAGATGTCACAAACATCAAAAGTCGTCTTCACTCCCAGAGACCCAGTGTCAGAATTCGCGATGCAACTACGAATGAGATTACCGGGAGAGTTACGACCGATGTACCTGATATCACATTTGCATCAGGAACCCTCAAGGAATCTCCCACAGTCCAAAAAGACGCTGCTGTATCAATCCGCTTCCGTCGCGGCCAGCCCTTCCCAGGCGAACCACCTCTAATCATCACCATCAACGGTGAAAAGGGCGAGATTAGACTTCGAAGCTTTGGAGGAACTGCTTTGAATGCATCAGCATACTCCAAGCCCGTAGTCATTGAAGTTCACGATTTCGAGACGGATACTGTCGAGGAGGTTGAGTGGAAGTGGCAGGCGTGGCAGGAGGAGAATGATATCCCCATTATTGGGCGGAGCATTGCGGCGATTTATGAACAGTTTGCCAACGGTGGGCAGGAGGGATTGGTTTCGTTTAGTGAGGCTTTGAAGAGACATGAACAGCTTGAGGGGATGCTCAAGCAGTGGGACGCTGACAAGTCTCAGTGATGTGTCTGGTACTACAAACTTCAGTGGTCAGATTCAGGATAGAATCAGAGAATGAATTCAGATTGTTTTCCCCTCCTCTCATAGGAGGCCACAAGAGACCTTTCTGAAACGTCAATACTGTATTCGACGGATTCCTGGGAAGCACATGAATTGTGTCAGCAAATTGACGCGGGTATCACAATGGGAGAACTGTTCTTCAAAGCAAAGTATTATCATTGACCATAAGTCCGTAACTCATAAATGCTTTATATACCAGAAGTAAACAATTAAGACCCCAATATTAATATCCTCAGCATAAGCTTCTCTTTTCTTTAACCCTTTATGCAGATTATTGGTCAAATTCACCAGCGTAGAGCATCTCACCACGCTTGCCATTCATGGTCTCCCAAAGATCTCGCTCCTGAAGCTCAGCCTCTCGCTTGGGCAATCCAGCGAGCTCAACAGTCTGTGTCTCCCTCTCAAGTTGAACTAATACCAACATTAGCACGAAATTCATAGATGTCATGGAGAAGAAATAAACTTACCGTGCAAAAAGACTGCAGCCCTCTTGCCAGTGAACAAGGCATGGGGCACATTGGTAGTGTTGTCAGTGTTGGCATCACCAATGGCGTAGATACCAGGGACGTTGGTGGCCAAACCGGCACTACCGTTAGCTTGGAGACGTCCACCGTAAAGCGTAACACCCGCCTTCTCTCCGATATCAGATCGCTGCTCGTCAGGGAAGCTCGTCAGGAACGCAGCGCGCTTAACGGGCTCACCCTCGGTGAACTCGACGCTGAAAAGATCATACTCGGGCACAGAAGGAAGGCTGGGATCGGCGTTGTGTGGGTCACCGTTCTCGAGACGCTTGACTTCTGTGATGGTTCTGTTGTCAATGGTGACGTTGTGTAGCTTCAGATACTCTCTCCACTGAGGAAGATCCTTGTCTGCGAGGGCTTGAGTGGTGCTGTTATCGGTTCCGTTGACAAAGGCGTACACGTTGGAGTTGAGGGTGGCCATCTCGCGGACAAGACCGGCGATCTTGTTCAGAGGAGCGAGGAGACCAAGGGGTTGGTCTGCGTGCTCGTGGCCGTCGCACCAGGGACACCAGAAGATGCCCTTGCCCCAGTTCTCGGCAATACCAGGAGTCTCGGGAAGAATGTCCTTGAGACCAGTCGCAAGAACGACCTTGCGAGCTGTGATCTTCTTGGTGGGTTGACCAGGGTAGTCAACTGAGAGAGTGAAGGAAGTGAAGTCTCCCTTTTGGCTCTTGATATCTGTGACAGTGGCATTCTCCATCTTGACAGTATCATAGTAGGATAGTAATCTACGGGCCTCATAACGGTAGTAGGCAGGTTGGACACCTACTTCATTAGCCCAATTTTTGTTAAAGGGTATAATTGCAACTCACCATCAAAGCCAATAACATCGTGCATGTGTCGAGTAGGTCCATTTCGGTACAATCCATTGTCAAGCAAAAGAACATTTCTTC
Source organism: Fusarium transvaalense (assembly GCA_013623685.1). Taxonomy (NCBI): domain Eukaryota; kingdom Fungi; phylum Ascomycota; class Sordariomycetes; order Hypocreales; family Nectriaceae; genus Fusarium; species Fusarium transvaalense. The sequence continues at coordinate 95,694 of JABFFG010000080.1, forward strand.
GTACGCGAGCAAGACCGCTCAGAGCAGAAAGACCAGCTGGACCACCTCCAATGACGACGGCATCGTAGTCAGTCTTGGGTAGCTCGGGGACTTTTGATTCTTTGGCAATGGCAGCAGCATTGCCGAGAGTGAGAAGCGCTGAAAGCGAAAGGGTTTGGAAGAAGCGCATTGTGAAGGAGGATACAGAGAATGATGTGCTGTGATGTTCTCAATAATCATTCACATTGAGGTGAGAGAATTCGAGAGTATATATAGTCAATACAAGCTCGTATGTCTAATTAACCTGATTCAGGTATCACGTCTCGCTCAATCTCCCATCCTAGCTATTACGGTAGTTGTAGTTGTGATCATCAATGCAACCGAGCGGGGGTTAGACCCCCAGCTGAACAGGGCCTTGGTCTGCCGTGTCTTACTCTCAGCTTGCTCGCACAGCAGCAGTCTAACCCACTGTGAGTGAGTTAACAATGGGTAGCTCCGTTCTCAGCGCCATCTTTTCCCTGCATGATGCCATTTCTGGGGTTGGTTTCGCACTGTTACATTCACCGATCCCATGGATGCATGCTTGGGAGGGAGAGATGGAGAGATGGAGGAGCGGGAAACCCGGGATCTCCGCTTTGCTTTGCGCTACTGCACTGCATTGCACTGCAGCACTAGTTAGAGAGAGAGAGTCTGTGCCATAGTAAAAGTCAATCTGGCTGGGTCTCGGTGAGAGGAGAGGGGAGGGGAGGCCTTGTTTTCGTCTGGTTTTGACTAAAGTTGATCACTGCATCGATAGCGCTTACAGGGGCTTGGCTAGAGGATACGAAAATGCTGTCGGGAGCCTTTGAGCCGCTGCTTTGAAGAAGAGGACAGGAGTGCGAGTGCGAGATATTGGGGTTACTAAGGCTTTGTTTAGCACTAGAAAACAACAAAAAATGTCAGGATACGATCGACGCTGTTGTCTTAGGTCTTTGGTCCGTGTAATGTTGATCTTTTTTAACTGGCTGGTCAACCAAGACTCCATCTCTACAAGTACGGATACCAACGGATGAGAATAAGAACAGGGAATGTGTGTTCTGGAATAATAAATGGCTCATATCATTCCGAGTGGGATGGGATATTTTTACAGGTTACAAAATATAGATAATAGGACTGGAAGGTCATAATAACTTTATACTAGAATATTTCGAAAGAAAATTTGTTATACAGGGTATCTCTGTTGGGAGCGCTATTGGATTCAATGCAATGGAGTGGCAGATCCGTGTCCTCGACAGCCCTACAGACTAACCACAGCACAAGCCATTGTCAAAATAAAGCCCACTTGGTAGAAAATGAAATGTCTCACCAATCTCGACTAAGCATCTCTATAGAAACTGTTCCCCAGTTGTTCCCTAGCCAGGTGAATAGACTCACTTTAGTGCCGCATTTCTGGCTTCGGTGAGCTCTTGCGCTGGAACATGGCGCCCATAACCAGAGCTACCAGACACAACAAGACCGAACTATACTTCATAATCCTGCATTTAAAACGAGATTGTTTTAAAAAGATGAAATAATAATATGATCGGTATATATAACTAATTGCAATATGCCACCATACCATACCCATGCATCCAAACACCGTCGAGAATAAATTGACACGCTTCACCAACCATGCTACCCCGGAGAAACATGTCTTCGTGAGTGATCCTGCTGTATGTTCGGCCCTCTGTTCATATCTACACTTATCTCTTCACCTGTCTTCTCTATCAGATTCCTAATCCCACAGTATCCAGCCCGCTCTTGTTGCTGGTCCAGTATGGGGTTCATCTACAGTTAATGCTTTACTTGGGGTGTCCGCCAATTCATAGACTTTGTATGTTTGGTTGTCGCTTGCATCTGTATCCTCTCCATGATCGCTGGAGGAAAGAGTCTCGCTCACCTCTGCTTCCTCCGTCGCAGAGGTAATATTTCCTCGTGGCAAAGGTTCTATAGGTTCTGGAGTCGATCGCTCTGATCCGTCAGAGACGACCTGGGGCTCGCTACTTTTAGGGCTTCTTACTGGTGGTGTAATAGGTTTGGAAAAATTGAATGTCGGGTTTACTTCTTCTGCATCAACGACGGCTGATAGCGCAGCTCGTGTGTGAAGGTGGACTTGAGAGCGCGATGCTCGTTTAAGGCGGGAGGGTTGACGTTGTGCGACAGGCGATCCAGTACGGCGACGAGACTCCATCTCAAGGCGTTCCTCCTGTTCCGTTTCATCATCTGTGACGGTGTTTGCATCAAGTAACAGCCATTGCCTGGGCGCAACATGCAGACTGCTGCCAGACTTGCGACGATGTCGCTTCTGATCCCTCACTTCAGTGGGAGGCTCAATGATTGTCTGCCCCTCCTTGATTCTGACGGGTAGTTTGAGCGGAATATTTCCAGCAGTAACGTTCAAACGTCGAAGGTCACGTTGACTTTCAGAGAAGACTACTCGAGCGCGAAGTCTATGTACAGCTCGATCTAACGCCAACTCAATCGCGCAACGGTCGCGCACTCGGCTCAATTTGGGCCATGTAGCCCGCTCGCCCATAAGGCAAGCTCGCATCATGAACTCGGGACTGGGATTGCGCAGTAACCGAGGCAGGTCATTAATACCCATATCGGGAAGAATGTTGATGTCGCCAGAGTACTTTTGACTGAGGACACTCTGGAACTTTGTGGCAAGGTTGGGCATGATACCCAGCTCAGCAAGGAAATGAAGCCGATGCAACGCTTCATCACGAGCAAGCGATGTCATTTTATACAACCAATCGTACTCATCACCTGTGGTCTGTTGCGTACGGTCGGGCTTTCTGAAAGGCGACAGATGGTCATCCTTTGAGAGAAAGGGCACGACATGAGGATTGACTTGAGAAACGATAAAATGGTTGACGTTGAACATTTCCGACAATCGAGTCATTGGCAAGTCATTGTCCACAGACCCATCAATCCATCGCTGAGGCGTGGGGTTCCAGGGCTGATGCTCGCCTGTAATCGGATCCTTGACAAGTAGAGGCGCAGCGTTAAAGACGAGCGGGACAGAGCATGATGCAGCGACTGCAGACCAAATCATGACGTTTGGCGCAGTCACATAATTGAGCAGACGCGGTAGTTCGTACATCGAAGCAGTCGAGACGCAGATATTGAGAATGCGGCGTGTTCGGTTGTAGGCCTCTTGAAACGTCATGTCGCCCATCAACCCTCTCATTACCCGTGTAAGATGCTTGATGTCAGACCAACTTCCCTCTGTCAACAATCTGCGCAAATTGCTCCAAACACCATCTTGGCCACTCGGATCCTCGAATACCGCAAGATCTCCATATGGGAACTCTTCAATAAGGAGCGGGATTTCTTCGTCGGTTCGTGTGCACATGGCGGCGCAGACAATGCTCCCAGCGCTTGCGCCTGAAATGATTCTTGGCAGCAATTTCGCTTCAAAGAGGGCCTTGAGAACACCAATATGCGACATGCCAAATGTGCCACCCCCGGATAGGAGTAATGCGCTTCGACCGTAGCTTTGTCGGGCAAACAGAATGCCTTCGAGCAAATCCCGGTTCTCAATGCTGTGATCCAGCCGGCTTTGGGTCACGACCGCATCAATCGTTTTGATCGTCGACTCGACGTATCGTTCAATAAGGTGTTTCGTTCCTGAGTAGGAGTGTCGGTACAGGTCCACGTTGTCCATACCACCCAGATCGCGAGACAAAGCGGTGCGGATCAAGTGCATCATTGTGTGAACGTCGCATTTCGTGCGGGCATCGTCCAGAGCGTCGAGTCGCTCTTGGATCAGTTCCGGATTATAGTCGCCTGTGGAGGCATCGCGCTTCCATTCGTCGTTGCCTTCGAGGCTGTCGAGTTCTTTCGCTGCGGCCTCCCATTGTGCATGGGACTCAGCCTGGACGGTCAGTCGAGAATACAAACATTGAGCAGTAATAACCAACATTTTGCATGCACAAGCACAAGTTTTGCTTCCTCTCTTCCAGCTGCTTGATCTTCAAGCGCTGATCTTCTGTTAAGCCATCTTTGCACCATTGCCATGTATCGTTCGCCTGTCTGATGGCTTTTTGTAGGGTATTAACCACAGGGACTGAAGAGACGGGCGGTCTTTTCGCTTTCGTGTTCGACTTTGCAGGTGGTTTCGTAGATTTATTGTATATAGAGGGTACTGCACGGGTTTGTAGTAGTAGGTCGGACATTGCGACAGCCTACGCGCGAGAAGCGCAGGTTCAACGGTCGTTTACGGAAGCGGGAGGAGGAATCAAGTTATAGCATGGCAGGGTCGTCAAGTAATTTCGTATATACAGTAAGCGAGTAAAGAGTAAAGTCGGAGGAAAAGTCGTGAGAAGTCGTCAAATTATGAGCGTTATTCGAATAGTCGTCGGGTACCAAGGATCGGGGTCACAAGCCAAGAAACAATTGCAGGTGCGCAGCGGTCGCGGAAGTGGTGGGGTGAAGAGAAGCAGGGGGCGCTGAGACAAAGATAAACAGAGGGCGAATGTACAGGTAATGCAAATGGATGATCTTTGAGGCTGTGATAGTAGGTAGCGATAATAATGATGGGATTATTGTATCGTTGACATTGGATCAGGGTTAAGAGAAGGAATTCTTTGAGTTTGTGAAGTAAATGGAAAACCATCCAATCTCACAACGAGAGTCCACTTTCCGAAAACTACAGGACCTGGACCCATCCCCCACCGACTTTCAACGTGGGGAAACAGGGTTGAGCAGCGACAGTTGTCCACTAAACACCCTGTAATTGTTGATTCATTTAGCAGGGTTCTTGACAACTGAGATTGCTTTTCTCAACAAAAATTGCCAATGCTGAGATGGATATCAATCACTCTTGTTACTTTATCACGGAGTATCACGCATCCTCAGCAAAACATCTGACCTCTTCTTACCCAGCCCATGAAGACATAGGACATCCATTTCAGGATATGCTCACCGCTAAACGGGAGGGTCGGAAAACCCAATCACAGCGCTACGCACAGCAGCCCTTACAGGGACACGTGGTACACTGATGCAGTGTGGCTGCCAAATGCGTCATGATCTCTGGGTTTTGCATTTGCATTTCACATGTCAAGCGTCGTTTCTGCGTCGTTATTGGACTCTCCAGGTTTAGGGACAAGCCGAAGGTCGGCAGGTGATTATAATAAAAGTCTGGGGAATTTGCGGGGGAGGAACGACGAAGTAAGAATGATATGATTGCGGTATTAGACTGACGGGATGATATTCACAGATTGGGTTTATTGTCATGGAATGAAAGAAAATACGACAATGGCGGCTGGCTGGCATGGCTGAGAATGTCTTCATCGTGACCAGCCCATTTCATGCACTCTCCCGCACATCACTTTTCGCGTCCCGGGATTCAACACTTTTATTTGCTTTGTTCATCTTGCTCGCAGTCGCAGCTGAATCGATTTGAGACATCAGGCTGACCCGTCCGCATTTGAGTGGTTGACACCAGATCATGTGTCTCTGTTTCCCATCCGAGGTTCCCTGTATTAGACGAGGCGACCTTCAAACGATCGAGATGGGTGTTCAGATCTGCACTCAAAGTCCAAGGCAGGCAGGCAGCTGAAGCACTGACGAAAGGTGAGGAACGGGCAAATGATATTCCGTCTTGCGACTGAGTAAAAACTCCGGAATGCATGATTGTCGGATCAATTGACCGGGTCCCGAAGGATGACAAGAATCGAGCCAGTAAAATTACTCAACAGTCAGACAGTGGCTATTTCTCCGAGACCTTTGTTGATCGTGGCGGGTATCTGTGGCTACAACTGGTCTAAGAGGTTCTAGCCTGACATGGAAGCTCCAAAGTCTAGACTGGATAATCTTCAATCTAACCTTTGTTGGAGCTGCTTGTGACGTTGTGTTTTGCTGTAGAGCTGTGGCTGTACCTATTCTTTGCTTTGCATTGGTTGGTTTCGTCGTATTATCGTTACGCGTTGTGCATATTGACCTTTTTGTGTTACAGTTACAGTTACTGAACCAGGTACGAGGGCGTACAATAACAGAAGAGCTTCGAGTCAAAGCTCAAGCTGTAGCTCTGTTCTAGCTACCAAGTAACTAGATCCGAGATGACTTCAGCGGTGTTCAATCCCGATTACAAAGGATTGACGTACCAAAAATGCTCGAAACAGCACGTATTACTGTATAGTATCATAAAAAGTCCCATGATCCTATAAAACAAAACACGTCTCTTGTCAATTCCACCTGGTCGTCCCCCCTCTTGGTGCAACACAAAATTACGTATTAGTGACGCCTCTTACACACGATAATCGCAGGATGCAATGCCTCACCCGTTCATTCCCCCGCACAGAATACCTGCTTTTCTGTGTCAAACACCCGCAATCGACATGTCATTGATGACGTTGTGTAGCCTGTTTTTTTCTTTTCCTTTGTTTTTTCCTTACTGTAGTTAGTGAATCAACCGGAAACGAAAGGAACGCCTCAGGCGACGAATGCGGCGTAAGCTTCCGCCTCAATCTTGTTGCTGCTGCTGCTGCCTTTCGTCTTTTTAAAGCTCTTGGTCCCAGCTCTTCCCCGCGTCTTTCTAAAGTTCTTAGTCTTCTTTAGCTTCATAATCTCATCGACTTTGACTACATTGAAGATTGAAAGGAGAATACAGTGACTGAACAGTTCATCGCGTCAATATGGAGGCTTTCAAGACTCACGGGGGCGTTACCCCCATTCCTACTGTTGTCCGTACGTTGTCCATCCCCATCACCAGCTTCACGTCAGACTCATACTAACACGCCCATGACAGCTGAGCCAACTCACTACCAGACCATCGGCCACAATGGCGTTCGCGCTCTATGGGTTCTCTTCGTCGCCATGACCGTCGTTTCAGCCATCTTCGCTATCCTGTCCTGGAACGTTGCGGTCCAGCGCCGCGTCTTCTACTTCCTGTCCACCTTGACTACCATCATCTCGGCTCTGGCCTACTTCGCCATGGCTTCGGGCCAGACCTCGTACTTCAACTGCGCCAGCATTCGAGACCACCACAAGCACGTTCCCGACACCCACCACGATGTCTGTCGTCAGGTCTTCTGGGCCCGTTACGTTGACTGGGCTCTGTCCACACCTATCCTGGTAGTTGAGCTTTGCTTGCTGGCTGGTGTTGACGGTGCTCACACCATCTTCGCCGTCATTGCCAATGTCATCTTTATTCTTGCTGGCGCTTTCTCTGCTGTCGGACACGCCAACACTGCTCAGAAGTGGGGATGGTACGCCATTAGCATCATCGGCTTCGTCTTCACTGTCTGGCACGTCGCTGTTCATGGCTCACGAACTTCTCGAGCTCGTGGTACTAAGGTTTCCCGACTGTTCGGCTCTCTTTCTGTCGCCGCTCTGATCCTTTGGATCGTCTACATTGTGTAAGTTTTCTTCGCTCTCGCGTCAATTGACATCATACTAATAGCGCGACAGTGTCTGGGGTGCTGCTGGTGGCGCCTGGAAGGTCAAGGTCGGTATCGAGGTCGTCATCTACGCTGTCCTCGATGTTCTCACCAAGGCTGTTCTCGGTCTCTGGATCATCACCGCTACCCGCCAAAACCGCGACACTACCCCCGAGATCGGTGGCTACTGGGCCAATGGTGCTGGCGCTGAGGGCACTATTCGTGTCGGCGATGATGATGAGGGTGCTTAAACGCTCCTCAGAAACTACCGATTATGTCCGTGGGGCATCGCCGCCTCATCAGACAAGGATATTTTGACAACCCACCCGCAATATTTCCAGATCCACCTTGATGGTGGTCTACGAAACCGAGCCAGCCGGTATGGAATTCACGATTGATCGAGATTGTATGTTTTTGGAAGGAGAATGTTTAGTCTGCAAGACCAACCTTGCCTCCCGAGGAGGCTAAAAGTCACATGCTAGGGATTATGACGGACACGCAACCATTGTTAATGGAGTTACGAGATAAGGACTTTAGTGAATTATAAGTAATGCAAGTCAACCAATTGTTTAATTTTTTCCCACGCTAGATGCATGTCGTGGTGCATTTGAGCACGAGGTGATTCTATTGCACCAGTTTAAATCCTGAATGTGTACCATAACGGGTCGCGGCTAAAGTTGTACAGGACGTCTAATTGGTATTATTGACCACGGCCGGTGAAGCATGCCTAAAGGAAAGTATACTCAATGGAGCATTGGACTCCACAGATCTCATAGCGGTATGACAGTGCTTTGTTATACACCACATCATCTTGAACTACACGCACAAGACAGACACCAGCTTGGGTCAGTGGAACCCCAAGCATTATCTGGTACCCGAGAGTCTACATTCGTCGAGCAAAAAAATTCCATTTCACTCATTATAGCCTAAACAAAGCATTCATATCAATCTCGTGTCGCACCGCCATTACCTGTTCCAAACTAACCCTGCCACTTGACACGCTTATCCCTAAACAAAGTGACCATAGCGATAGGCAACAACTCAGTGTTCACAATGTTCAACCTTCCAAAACGGTCCACAATCTCACGTCCGTAGAATATCGTAACCCAAGTCCAATAAGCATCCATGTTATCCCACCATCCCGTGATGCCTCGCAGGTTCGACTCTGTGCGAAGCTGCTCTAGTGCACCTGACTGAGCTTCATCGGTGTCGACCTTGCACTGGCTTGGTCTCTTCAGAAGCTTGCGGAAAATGCGGTCCAGTCTGTCACGCGCCTTGAAGTGACCAAAATGATAAGCTTCCCTGTAGCGAGTAAACTCTTGGAAGGACCAGAAGTTGTCCTTGTCATGCTGTGATTCAGGTACCCAGTCGGGGTCATCAAGCGCATATCTCTCATGCCTGATCCTTCCGGTCACAAAGTTCTGCTTGTACTTCTCATACGCATTACGCTCAGCTTCTTCGAAGTCCACCATGAATTTGGACGGGTCTTCAATGAGTCGGTCACGAATCTGCATGAGAGAGATGAATGGGGACTGCAAATCAAGGCCACCCAGCTCCATGGGGAAGTAAAGGTAGCCATCAGGAACGTCCGTGATGCCGAAACGTTCGCTCAGCGCTCTCTTTAGATACTCAGCCACACTTGTGACTTCGCCTCCCGAAAGCTTAGTAAATACTTCACGCTCGATCTTCTTGTGCGTCGAGAGCATGTTATCCACGTGCTCACGTCCAAAGCAATTCGCTGCTTTGCCAAAGTTGGATGTGAAGAAGGTCGCAGCATAACTGTTCCATGCCTGGATGAACCCAAGAATACTCTTGCGCTTTTCGAGAAGCTGCTTGTGTAGCTCATTGATGTGGCCGTCAACCATGGTCTGATCGATCTCGAAGCGACCCGTCTTTGGTGACAGGCGCAAGAAGCCCCAGCGGATATCACCTTCAGGTAGTGATTCATTGATAGTGAGTACTGTATTGCTGTCCTTCGAGATCCGGACCGAGCCACTCTTGGCAGGATTAATCTCCACACCAGTCACATTGATGAACTCATCAACAGTTTCCCAAGCCTTGACTGCAACCTTGTGGTCATGGGACCAGAACCAGAAGTTATCATGCATCCTCCACAGGTTGCTTGAAGTAGATTGATTGACCGAGAAGTCGAGACAGAACAGGGTTGTCTCACCAAAAACATCACTCAGGGCATGGGAAGCGGGTGTTCCTCTGCGGCGGTTACGTGCAGACGAGTCATCGTCGTCGATAAACTTGAGAGGAGCTTCAAGGAACTTCCTGAAGAAACTAAGCCAGGTATCCGAGACACCAAGATACTTCAAGATTGTCAAAACAGTGCCGTGCGGTAACTTTGGGTTCCAATCGTCAAAAACGGAGTGGAAAGCCGTCATTTCACCGTAAAGGTGAGTGTTGATTGTGATTTCGGAAGACAACAGATGAAGCAAGGTCTGTTTCAGAGCCATCGGGCTACGGATGTCGCCTTCATCTTCGCCTTCATCGTCGTCGTCATCCTCGTCATCGTCCTCACTTTCCGGTTCTGAGAATGAGTCAAAAGCTCTAGAGGCCCTACCGCCACCACCAGCATATGCTACTGATTTGACAGACCTTCGCGCTAACTTGCTAGCCAGCTGTTTATGGGGTGCCTTTCCTCCTTTTTTTTTTCGAGCTGTTATCGGTATTTGCTTCAATCTCTCGGCACTATATTCTTCATACTCTGCTTCTTCCTCGCCATCGGCCGTATCGATCAGCTCATGATCATAATCCATGAGCTGGGCCATGAAGTATCTTGTCCCATTCACCTGCTCCCGTTCGCTCTGTAGGCAGGGATCAGCCGTGAGTGGTCCCAGGTAGTAACCTAGGCATCTTTGCTCGTCGAGAGTGAGGTCCTGGCGCATCGATTTCCAAGGCCCAGAGTTGCGGAAGGTCGTGAAGGCTTGCTTGAAGAAAACGCTCCACTTGACGCCAATGTAATGCAGGAAAATCGCCTGAAGTAGATCTTCATTCATATGAATATTGTAGATACCACTTATCTTGCGTGTCATTTCCAAGGGAACTGGCGATTCCGAGTTCCAAGTCCAAGTCTCCAAAGCATTGATTCGCATGTTTAGAACGTCAGCAATCTCTTTGAGGATCATATCATTCGATTCAAAGTCCTTGAGAACCTCTCTCTTCTCGTTGGATAGTAGGTCAGACGAATGAAGACCTGCAATGACCCACTTCAACGAATTCACAGTGAATTGGTCTGGGGTTGAGATGCGTGCTTCGTGGCTGGAGACAGAATTCCGAAGTCGTTGGAGGCAACTGGTGATAGTTTTCTTATCTTTGACACCGACACCAAACAGATGATCGAGGTACTTGGTGATGGCATTGGTGTCAATACTGGCTGGTTCGAATACAGTGTTCTCCCATTCAATTTTCGATTGGAGCTTGGCTTGTTCACCGACATCTTCAAATGCCTCGCCCATTTCGACATCTGCTTCTGGATCTTTCTCCTTATCACCAGACAGCCACTCGGTGACGAGTTCTCCATAGAGCCAGGCATACTGGTACTGAAGAGCCTGCATGTCTAGTTGACGAACAAGCAATTTCTCCCAATCGGCCAGCATCTTTGGGGAAACAGAAGGGTCGGTCTTGGCCTGACCAATAAAACGATCGAGGTTCTTCAGGTCAATCTCGAGATGCTTGAACTTGGTGCGGCCGAGGATGACCCTGTTGTCCTTGTCAAGCTTGATGGCGAAGGATTTTTTGACGCCATCGCTCAGGGCGACAAGACGCTTAACCGCATCCTGTTCTGTGTCGATGGAAGATAAGATAGATGCTTTCGCTTCTTCAAAACGAGAGCGACGTTTGGAGAGTTCTTGGAGTTTTGTGTTGGTGATCTCTTGAAGGGTCTCGGAGAAGACACTACCAGAGGAAGTCATGGTGTAAGTGGGTGGTAGGCTGGGGGTAGTGGACTTTCTTGTTCTTAGTATAACCTTAGCCACAGATAATGGAAGACAATTTTTTTGATGATCAAAGATGGTAAAACATATATAAAAGAAAAAGAGGGGAAGCGGTTGAGAGGAGGTAGGGTGGCATTTATATAGGTAGTAGAGAGGGAGGGAGTGAAACTATGTTGTGTCCTCAGGCCTCAAGATGGTAGTAAGCTGCGGCGTATAAGCCAAGAGTGGTCGATGACCAATGGCTTTCTCTTGGTCTGTATTCCGTCTGATATCAGGACCTGTGAGTAAGTCGTCAATGACCCTTATTCAAGTCGACTATTGCAGCGTTTTACCCGAGTCGGCTCTTTGAAGCGGTTGGTCAAGACCGTTTGATGTCGTTGAGGAGTTCAAGTGTGAATATGAAGTGACGTTAACGTGGATGCTGACTGATGCCGATCAGCTTTTTGATTCGTTAGCTGCACTTCTCAAGTGGGTATGATTAGGCTACAGTCTGTCTACAACATCAGCGTGTCAATCTATCATACGAGACCGAATAGCTGCAGTATATTATAGCAGTTGAAGCTGAAGTATTAAATAATGCTATTGCATTCCAAGTTCATGTCTAGAAACTCCTGCTATCTCAGACTCTAGAAACATCACCTTTAAAAACTAGACTCTGCCTAACAAGAGTATGGTTTTCTATCAAGTATAATTTTGTTTTTGAGACAGCTTTAAAAAGAATTTCAGATCTCATATTTTCTGTTAATCGGAATATAACTGGAGGAATTAAACACAAACCTAGAACCCCCTCTCCGAGCTACTCAGCTTATGGTACATTCAAATCTTCTTCAAATTCTCCATAAACTCGTCAAGAAGTCGAGTACGCATATCTTCTGGGGTTTCTGATGCCGTATCATCCTCTTCTTCCTCCTCGTACCATATCGAAACACCAAGATCTTTCAAGATTTCAGTATCTGGATTCCACGTCGCTTCTAGAGTCTTCTCAATCTTCCGCACCCTGTCTGGCCAAATCTCGTCCCAAAGCAACAGTGCATGCTGATGGTCGACGATCTTCTCCTTGCCGTTGCGCTTATTCAGAACATCTGCATTGTATTCAAGAACCTTGGTGTACTCAAGCATAAAGTCTTGAAATTCCGAGACAAGGCTGTTCAAGTACACTGCCTTCTCATTGTCGTCCATGCTCGCCTGCAGCTCCTCGTCTTCCCATGTAGTAGCATCCCCTTGCCAGGTGAGACCAAATGGATCGGATATCGATCCAGCAAAGCATGTGTGTGTCATCCCAAGGGCTTTGAAGGTTGCTTGGCGTATTACACAGGCAAGGTTATCAAGTGTTAGGACTTCTCCAAACTCTTTCAGAAGCGATGGGATCAATCCACTCAGTTCCATCTGTCCCAGGTTGACAAGACTTACAGCTATCAAGTCGAATGGTGTGAATCCCGCGGGAGAACACAGACAACGGCATCTGTTTGTGGCTTCGTCACACAGAATGTTAAGAGTGGCAGTCACGCCTGTTTTGAAGCCATCTTCATTACCTGAAAAAGAGCTGCGAATCATATGAAAACAACATATTCGAGCTAGAATGAAGTCGAATCTTTCTAACCAGCTTACCCGGAAAGTCCAGTCCCGGAAACGCGGCCAATGCCTATGTAGCCATATCGCGTAACGTGGCGTTGTATTGAACAAAAGTCTCGTAATGTCGAGGTAGCTGGTATGGGTATGGGTATGGGTATGGAAAAGTTCACAGGAAGGAGTGACGTCGAGAAAGCCCAAGTCCAAGAAGATAGACGCATCTTCCGGACTTGCAAGAAATAAGTATACAGGCCTATAGATTGGCCCTTTTTCTGCAGCATTGTCGATTTCATCATGCATGACAGTTGACAGGCGGCCAAATCCCGTAATGCGTTTTTTGTGAAGTAGGCGATATAGCTCAACTGCATAAAAGTCCAACTCGCCCGCTGACGAGGTGAAAGACTGATATTCAGACTTTGGTAAACGCTTTCGGGCCATATCATTCAATTCACGCCGAAGGCTTCTCAAAGACTGAGAAATGAGTGTTTTGCAATGCCTTGATGCGCAGGAAAACGGGTTGTCAGCTGAGTCTGTCATAAAGTCTCGGTATGGTATGATTGGGCAGTCCGCATCTAACAGGACCTTGACTGCAGCAACACAAGGGCAGTTGGATCCATCCAAGTTTTCTTGCGACTTGCAGATCACGCCGCTGAGTTTCATCGCTCTGCCGAGTGGAGTCAGGCTGCCATGCATGAGGAGGGTTGGTCGAACTAGTTGTGCTGGGCTTGCTTTATTGACCAATATCTCTAGGATATCCGGCTCTTCTATAGCGAAATAGAGAGGGGTGGCGCCAACGAAATTCGTTTCTTCCAAACACTCGGGATATCTGTTGGCCAGTTGTTCTACCCCCTTCTTATCAGAATGAATGATCGCCTGCGTCAAAGGTCCAAGCAACGCTATTGAAGGACTCAGTAATTCTGGTCAATAATTCACAACTGTCGTTGATAAGCACGCCACGTACCTTCTCCAAACCTCGGATTTTCACGGCCATACTTTATTATTCCCTTGAGTGATGCACCGTCACCTATACATCTTGGTGCTACGGTAACGTCGACATCGTCTATACAAAGTTTTTCCAAGACCGACATTGGGACTGCATACCATTGAGCAGCTATGTGGAATGCCAGCCTAGGCGCTATGTTAGTTTTGTGCTCTCTCAAACTTGCACGTACTTACTGCCCAAAGAAGCTAGTTAGGGCTACGGGAGTTCCCAGGGCGATAAGGAAGCTAAACAGTGCCTCCAGATCAGAAGAGGAATCTAGTTCCCAAGTCTGTCTCAGAAACAAGTTTCGAAAGAACCAATCGTTTATCTGCAGTCAGCGGTTATCGTCTTATTTCTTTGTGCTCAAATCATTTACTTACCGCACGAGCTAACATGTGAAGCATGGAATACCCATCTTGATTGACATCAGTAGGGTTCGCTCTTCCAGAGCGAAATATCTCCTGTAGTTTCTGAAGTGCCACCCTGAGACAGAACTCTTGTTCTGTCTTTGAAAGCTCGTATCCTCTATAGTATCGGACCAAATTCAAAACCTGAAATGCTGGAGCTGTTTTCTCGTCAACTATTTGGAAATATGTAAGCGATGGGCTGATACTGAATCCCCCTGCTCCAGTAGTTGTGCAAAGGGTTAGATGAATGGCTCTATTCAACAATTTGGCAATGCCAGTCAGGCTGAGAGTCCGTTTCCGTGAGGATCTAAGATTGGCCACAAAGAAAGCACAATTCTCCTGATGGGGTAATTCGGTCACCATATCATCTCTTAGAAGTAGAGAACCAAAGTTGCGTGCTTTACTGACGCTTGACCTTTTTATCCGACACGAACAAGCCGGAACTGAAGAGGCCAGCTCTGTAAGTACGCTTGGTTTGGAGGCAACCTTGCCAACAGCATCAACGTAGCTGCCACACGATGTAGAGAGTCGCGACAGCAACTCATTCGTTGCGTTGTGTCGCCGAATGGCTGCTGACTCTGTCTCTTGAAACGATTGCCGGATCTCTTCCATTTGAGTTCGGAGGTGTGATTCGATGACCAGGTTTATCTGCGGAATAATTTTGGGGATGAAGGTCTCGACTGAGCTTTGCAATGAGGGTATTGTTGAATGAATGGAATTGATAGGTGAGCTCAAATCCGTGACCGTAGTGTGTAAGTTTGAGACCATTTCTGTTGCCTCTTGCATCTTGTTGGTATGCTGAGCCAAGGCATTGGAGTTGGATACATCTATTTCCCTGTGACTTATTAGAAATTATTCGAGACTTTGATTTGAGTCAAATTCCCACAGTTGTAGATTCTGGATAGCCAAGCTAAGTGGTTGGCAAAGACTGTTCAACGTGCTTTCTAACTGCTCAAACTGCGCTCGTTGTAGTGGGTAGCAAAGTGTCTTAATACCATGCTCCAATCGATTCTGTGCCCTCTGGCTTTGCTCAAACTCCGTCAGTGCTTTCAGTCCCTCTTGGCAGCTTTTGAGGCAAAGGATAATATGAGTTGCAGCTTCGTAGTATGCCGGCTCTAGCTGGCCTCCCTTCAGAAAGGTATCAAGCAACCGGAAACTGCCCTCTAGAGATTCAGCCAGGCGTGTAACCCGAGTCAATGCGTCGCCATGGTCTTTGAGTCCGCTGAGGTAGCTCACGAGTCCAGAGCAGATCTTGAGACCGATCGGTATAATAGCGAGCGCAAGCTCCGCCATGATGCAATGTGATGAGGATCCAACTGAACTTGGTAAATGGTTGAGTAAAAGAAGGAAGAAGTTCAGGTATGCTGAGAGAGGGGGTTGAAAGAAAGCGAGGACGGTATTGATTGCAGATCAGGCTACCAATAGAATTCCACCACGTTCAAATTACATTGCCACCTGCCACCGGATCACATACATATTGGAGTAAGACGAGGCAACCATATGTACTTTGAGGTCTGGGCTGAGCTTACAAGAATTGATTGTTGATTGTTTGCCTTGGTCACTTACTTGCCTCCTGCTCTTTTCGGTCTTGTAATTTCTGTCACGATGATGAACGCAGACTTGCTAAAGTCTTGAAAAAACGGTAATGTCCAAAGAAAGAACCTATTGTCAACTCTTTTAAGTACTAAAATAGTCCAAGATCCTCAACCGTTGAACTTTCTAACCTTGAAAGGGCTGGCAGAAGCCTCAGGGGCTGTGCACTTGTTGGCCAAAGCAGCCTTGCCCTCAGTGCTCGTAGCACTAACACAATCAACACCAATGTCCTTGACACCATCACACAGGATAACAGGCTTTCCACCACAAGGAGTCTTGATATCAAAGTTCTTGAATTTGATGTTCTCGCAAACAGCGTCCTTGCTAGACGAGCAGGTCAATCGGGCGACAGCGTTACCGTACTTTCCAGAGCTATAACCTGTGAAGTTTTCTACAAAAAGATTAGTCAATGTGGCAATCGGGAAGGGCAAATGAGAACTCACCAAAAAGGATGTTGGAAATGTTCATCTTGGAGGGGTATTGGTTACAGGTTGTGGCGTTGATGTTGAAGTAACATGAGTCGATGAAAGCGTTGTACTCGTTGTTTCCACCGTAAAAGTTGCGGAAGGTCACATTGTCGATAAAGCCATAGCCTACATCAGGTCCAGCCCAGGTCTTGAGGCGAGAGGCGTGTTGACCGTTGAGCATCCAGAGATTCTCGATGACAACATCCTTGACAAACGACATCTCGCCCTTGTACTGGCCGAGGGAGCCAATGGATTGGCCGTGAGTACCGTTGCAGTACATAGTGTCAACGTGAATATCAGTGGCGTTGCTCTTGGGGGAGAAGCAATCATCACCAATGTCGACCCAGGCACGCTCAACGTTGACATGCTCGACATTCAGAGAGTCGAAAAAGTCAGTGTTTTTGGGAAGAGCAGTAGCATTAGTCGAGCGAGCAGTGCACACAACGTCCTTGAAGGAAATATCCTTGGCTAGATTCATCATTAGTCACAAATTCGACATCAACAGCTTGGGAGGGTTTACTCACAGGTAACAACAAAGTTGGTCCAGCAGGGAGAGTCTTTGAAGTGAATGCCCTGGATATCAAGACCAGTCGCATTCTGGGCGTAAAAGAGAATGGGTCGTAGGTAGGCATTATCCTTGTCGAGAATCTCCTTGCCGGCGAACTCGTTCCACCATTTCTGACCGTTGCCATTCAGAACACCTTTTCCATAGATCTTGATGCTATTTCCACCCCACTTCCAAAACATAATAGAATTCTACAAAGGGCTGTTAGCTCGCCTCTACTTTCATATAGGTCGAAACATACTTGGAAAGGATGAGTAAAGGCATTCTTCTGCCAATACGCAGTATCATTGGTAAACTTGATCTCGCCGTCAAGATGAACGTGCACATCATTCAAGAAAGTAAGGTCAAGGGGCTTTCCAATAACAAAAGTCTTTCCCTTTGGTAAGTGAAGAGTACCTCCGTTGTTGGCCTTCTTCAGTCCCTTGTAAAACTCTGATGAGACATCATCACCGTCATTCTTGCTGTGGCGAATAGTGACGACCTTGCGATGGTTTCTCTTGACAGGGTTCTCGTAAGGGTGCTTTGCGCGGAACTCCTCGACGCTGCGGGGCACGCCAGCTGGAAGATCGATTGCTTCAGCAATGGCGCCTGCGAAAAGCGAGAGGGTGGTGAGGAAGCTTGAGACCTTCATTGTGAAAAGTCTTGAAGAATGAAGGACGAGGAAGAGCTTGAGGGGACAGCCGTTGAGATAATGTGGATTATGGCATGTTTTATATATAGACAATAATTGCTGCGGTCATTTCGGAGCACAGTCTCAATACATCGTGATATCCACCCCCATTCTATCAAAGTCGCCGCATGCATGTCTAGATTCGTAGCTCGGTTACATTGCATGGTTATGCCCCGGATGAACTGCCCTGAGAACCATCGCCCAAGAACAACTGTCGTGCAATAAGGTATGCACTTATTGGAGTTAGAGCGGCTGATTGGTGGAAGTCAAATTATCCGCGGCTCAGATTTCCCGTGGGACTCGATTTCCCCATTCTTAGCTGCAGATCATCTCGTTCATTCAACTAATCTTCCGCCCCCATTGCTATCAAAGTGCTGTTTCCCCCGCAAAGAGACCCCAACTTGTGAGGGGGCATCTCTGGCCGAAAGTTGCCGGATCGTCAAGGGGAGGAAATCTCGGAGGCATGTCTGAGGGGAGGATGGTTTTTGGCGGTCTGGATGCCGAAAGGACCCCTGTCAAACGATGGAGGTCAACTCGGTAAACTTGGATCGTCATTAAATCGATGTACTCTATTCTGAAGTTTATTATCTATCATCCTGAGACTTGACAAGTTTAGATTACTTGGTCTTGGTCTCTCTATGTCATATCATGATTCGTGATGTTGATCTATTATAAGATCCAACAATTCATCAGTTTTGGACCTGCTCAGCAGCCTTCCCTTGCTCTCTCTGGGCTTTCTCATCTGCCGTGAGATCAGCCTTTGCTGATTCCATCTTCACAGTCACGAAGATAAGCAACGAAGCCGCAGCCAGTCCAGCTCCTGTCCAGAATCCAATCTGATACTGGCTTCGCGCATCAACGTTCTCAGCTCCTTTCACATCCTTTCTCACAGAAACGGCCATTTCACCAACGCCCAGCCAGAAGGCCATACCGAGGTACAGCAGACTAGTAATAAGAGCACCTGCAACTGCTTGGAGATGCCCAGGTAGCGACGTCGTGATAAAGACATTGGTGACGTTGAAAGCAATGTCGACTCCGACTGTGGCGAGAATCATGGCTGGGAAGACAAAGGCCCAGTAAAGAAAAGTATTGGACTTTCCCCTATCTGGAATCATTGCAAAGAGTATGGTTGATCCGAGGAATCCAAGCCCTGAAATTATCAGAAGCAATCGTCCACTGAGAATATGAAGGACAAAACCGCCGACAACAGCAAGTATGAAGCCACCAGCTGCGAGGGGAATGAACCAAGCGGCAGTGAGTAAGGGCCCGATATGCAAGACGGATTCAATACTATCCGATATGTTAGTCGTTGCTCAAATGGTTTTGTAGAGTAAACTTACTAGAAGGACGCGTAGAATAACCACAGTCCGAAGCAACCGTAGCACATGAATAAAGCAAGAACTAATCGGCCCATGTACTTTGTCTTGAACACTTCTGCAGGCATAAGAGGCTGACTAACTCTCCACCCTTCAATGTAGACAAACAATGCCAGGCACAAGATACCGATGATCAGAGTGACATAAACGTAGGGTGTTCGCCAGCCTTGGGGAGCATTTCCACCATCAGTCAAAGCAAAAACAGTAAGTGAAAGGCCTGGAACAACAGTAGCAGTGCCCAGCCAGTCCATCTTTAAACCAGGCGTAGGATCTCCATGACTCTTCGGGATAGTTAGAATGCCAGTGATGAAGATACTGGCACAGAAAAGGGCACCGATGAAGAAGTACCACTTCCACCCGAGAACTTGGGCAGAGAGAGCACCGAAGAAGATTCCAGAGTAGAACCCAATGCAAGAGAAGGCGCCAAACATGCTAAAAACGAGATTCTTGCGAGGTCCAGGGCGATAGATTCGAGACATGATGGCCACGCTGGATGGTAAAAACGCTGAGGGTCCTAAACCCTGCATTGCTCGAACAGCGATGAGCATGGTGGGATTCTGGCTGAAACCACCGATGATAGACCAGACGATCAACCATGCATGTCCACCAAGGAAGATAAAGCGTCCACCGTGAATCTCAGCTAACCTCGCAAAGGGAAGGAGTAAAACTGCCGTGGTAAGATTAATCACAGCGGCAGGCCACGTCCTCACTGAGTCTGGTATCTCAAGTGTGGTTGCAAGTGACGGTAAAATAATATTGAAGCCCGAAACGAAATATTCGCTGACCATCATTGACCCTACGACAGCGAAAATGAAGCCTAGCTCAGACCAGAGTGAAGAGAAACATGCTGGGCGCTCTCGACCTAGACGATCGAGTTCTTTCTGGTCAAAGAGAGAGGGTTCACGAGATTCGGAGGCGTTCCGCTCGTGGTCAAGAACGCCAGATGGCGGTCCGTCTTTCTCAGTCATGGTTCGGTGAAGAAAAGAACTTGAGAAAATATGATGAAATCGATGTCTTGATCCGTCAAGTTATACCGAATTTGGTGTGGGTCTTATGAAATGCAGATGCTGAAGGAGGGAGCTGTTCTGGAGTCTTATACACATTTAAAGGCAGGGCACTCGATACTCTTCACTGTTGACTTAAAGCTATGCTTTATATCTCTAGAGGATTAGAAATCCTAATCTTGTCTAAAAGTCTTCTAAGCAGCTATGACTCGAAGAGGTTCAAGGAAATGGACTTTCGGACTTTCGGACTCAGCTAGTCTCAGAATGGCAACTCACCACGAACCAACGAATAAGCTTAAACAAACTGAGATCGCTTACTTTAGTGGTGGGATCGAAGAGTCCGATAGGCAAAGTCTCGGTTTTTCTTCCCTGTAATAGGGAATGGACAAAGATGTAAGGCTTTCTAGTCCAAAGCGGAACAATATAGTTTCCATATTTATCTGCGTACTGAGCCCTTTCCTAAGAGAATCATCCGAAAGCCCGTGACAAAAGATTGAATATGGCAAAAACTACTCATGATGTATGTTTGAATCAATTTGCATGCGTTAAAGATTACTGGCCCACAACGAACTATGATGGACTCTAGAGTTCACAAACGAAAGCGGACTACTCGAGAAAGACAGTGGCAATTGGATCACGGACATCGTCACGGACATNNTTTTTTTTTTTTTTTTTTAGAGATGTCTGGGAATTCATAAAATCAGGTCTATCGACTGTCTTCAAATTGGCCATGGAAATATTAGACATCTCCACTCTGGCTGGAGCAATCCGCACTTAGACTGTTAATGAGGCCATCAAGTTAGGTATCGACTGCGTCAGCTACGGTGTTGAAACCTTGCAATCCTTCATTGTCCGATTGCTTGACAGCATCCAATCCAAACTCGACCAGTGGATACCGGATACGAGAGAAGTACAATAGCTCCGGGCACAGGTGAGTCGACATTTTTGACAAAACTGATTGGTTTTATTTTCGACAATCCGATTGTCAAACTGTTGAGCCATTTCAACCCCATGGGCCGAGTTATGAAACTAATATGTTGTTGCCTTGTAGGACTAAGGACTAAGGACTAAGTGACTGTTAACTGTCAAGACAAACTTCACATTTGGATCTTTATTCAATTAGAGAAAAATTGTATTTACTTGGAATTCCTTATCTACACAAGAGATGGTTTCGGTCACTTAGAGATTTATCCATGAAACTTGGTAGGGGATATAGTGATAGCTGCTGTAGCGTTTTAGTTTTGATTTAGAGTTTTGCAACAGATAATAGGGCCTTCTGATCCCATTAAACTCTTTATTTTTTTTGCTGTTATACTCTTAGGGTGCTATTGTTAGAAGTCTCTTTTCTTAAAAGATGACAATTATCGCTAAGAAATAGTAATAGCAAAATGACCCTCCAAGCGATCGATCCTCTCTTGGGATCACGAGAGTGTAATCGTTGCCGCCGTGTCCTTCCTTTGACTCACTTTGTCAATAAAAAGGATGCATCTAAGTTGACTACGAGATGCCTTGCCTGTCGAGAGCGCTCAAATGCACCGGTATGCCACTAGAGACATCATCTTACATAGCTAACTGTTCTAGGTAGGCTTTCCGCTCCGCCGTGCGGTCGAAAGAATCGCAGCAACACTTTCCTATGTTGCTGAAGATGTTTCAAGACTCCATTTGCACATATTCTCATGACCATGTCTACGCCTTTCGTGGTGTGATGAACCGAGGTATGGAGTTGACAATGAACTACAATATGCAAACATGAACATATTCCTTCACGTCCTCGACCTTGTAGCACAAACCACCCATCCCCGCCTGCGTGGCACAAGCGCTGCCGAGAGGGACCTTCTTATTGATCTATACAGGGGATTTAATCTCAACACTGATGATTTTGAGGACATATTTGCATCCCACAACAACTATTCCGTACGTCAAGTGGGCTACAACTTCGACATGGGTCGGAGAGACATATCTGTCCGGACTTTCCTGGACTCAATCACTGATCGTGATCAGTTTATGGCAGCACCCTGGATGGAGAACAGACTGTGTAAGGGCTGCACCAAGTTTTTAAGCAACCAGGTCATGGATGAATATCACACGGTCCTTAACCAACTACGTCCAGAGCTTAATTTGCCAAAACGTGGTGTATGGATATATGGACTTCGGTGCGGGGACGTCACAGGCCTTAGGGGGCTTCGTGCCGTATACTCGCCGCGTCAGTTGTATGATATCAGCGAAGATATGGCAGGGCTGTTGCGAAGCGGTATCCATGAGGACCACCCTCTTAGGGCAATGTCATTTGGAACGTGTAAAAAAGACGAAGAGCTTGTTGATTGGCTGTCTGAGGTAAAGGATCACCTGGTCGTTATGGTTACTGATAGAGATGACGCAGCTTATCAGATGGAAATCGTCATTATGCCTCGCTGCAAGTCGGAAGGATGCCTCCTTGCGGAAAATCCAGAAGTTGGGACTTCATAGCAATTAAGACAGCGCACTCAAGCTAGAATTTCCTTTATCTATAACACAATATCCATAGCAGTGGACTGGCAGTATTGCCTTCGTTCCTTTTCCTGATCTTGAACCTCTATGCTACTTGCAAGGGCTATATAACACTCTCTGTGGCGTTAAGTAAACCGATAATAAAGCAGAGGACGGCTGGTAATTTGAGGGAAACGATAGAACAAAACCAAAACAACAAGACTGCCCAAGACAGAAACACAGTAAAATCTCCAACTGAGACACTAACACTGATAGCAGATAGCATCCAATTGGAATAAAGGTTATATCAAACAATGCACAATCAAGTGATTAGTTGAACGGTACATCATACATAACAATTCATCTCAATTGACTGGGCGAAAAATGCATGCCGAAGGTAAAATCTATCTACAGTCCGTCCGGTTTTATCCATCTCAGAAGCTATCCTCCACGTGATCCTCTCACCAAGCTAGCCTCGCCTCCGTAGCCTCCTCAGATAAGCCGACCTACGCCACCGTCATACTGTATTGTACTAGCTCTGAGTAAGCTGAGGGGTTCATTGGCGATCTAACTCAATGACTGACGTTTAAACGGGCTATAAGAATGCTGGGGCGTATAGATAAGTCTACTAATTAACTAAATTAAAGCTAACACATTTATATCGTCCGCTTAGATAACGATATCGCCGCACGACTTCTGCACATAACTGCTCCAATTGGTATTGCTGTTGCTCTTAATGTGTAAATAGTTTCCAGCCAATTATTACATAGATGCCTTTGCTGCCTTAATAATAACATCACTTGCCTTCTCAGCAACGATGTATAATGGCAACGCAATATAGAAGCCTGGAATCTTAGGAAAAACACTAGCATCGACAACTCGTAGGCCTTCTGTACCTCTGACTCTGAACTGAGAGTCCAATACAGCCATAGGATCATCATCAGAGCCAATAGCGCAGGTGCACGATGCATGATGCCCCCATACCTCATCCTTGAGGTATTGCTTTGCCTGTTTCTCATCTGTAACGTTATTTCCAGGCCAGACTTCAGGAAAGTCTCCATCAAGAGGAATAAGGTCATCAAAGGCCTTTCGGACGAATTGGAAGCCCTCATAGGTAGCTTGAAGATCCTTATCGCCTTCTCCATTTTCGTTGACACCGTAGTAGTTGAAGTTGATAATAGGTGTATCTCTTGGATCAGTTGACTTCAAGGTGACTGTCCCAGCGTTATTGCGGCTATGCCCTTTGAGAATAATCCAGGCCCAATGCTGAGCATCGGCAAGGGAATCAGAAGAATAGCCAGGAAAGTATCCTTTGAACTTAGCTGGAGCCCCAGAGATAAATAAGTCAGGCTCATCCTCTGCAACAGAAGACTTAAGCACTACAGCAATAGCGATTCCATTACTGGCATACACTCCTTTGGTGGCAGGTCCCAGGCCCTTCTTGTACTGCTCTAGACAAGGGTCTGGAAGAGTTTCGAGGAAAGTACACTTCGAAGTAATCACAAAATCGCTATCAGTCTTGCCAATAACAGTAGCTTCATATCGATCCTGCATATTTGCTCCGACACCAGGGAGGTCAACTAGAACAGGGATATCGAATGAGCTAAGCTCTTTCTTTGGCCCGATGCCACTGAGCTTGAGTAACTGAGGACTGTTGAAAGCGCCAGCGGAGAGAATAACTTCTCGTTTAGCTTTGGCGTTGCCAGTTCCATCCGACCTAGCTGATTTAGAGCGGGGGTCGGCGCGGTAGAGACTGGCGCCCTGAAGGTAATCGACGCCGACAGCACGAGGCTTTGAGCCACTCTTGTCGAACCGAATCTTGGTGACCTATCTTGGAGTGAGTACTAGTATGGAAACTCCAGCAGGTAACTTACCAATGTGTCGAGCTTGATGTCGAGATGATACTTGCGAGATCCATCTTTATTAACAGCATTAGCTGTATCAAGGATGAAGTCTCGAGGACCACCACGTATGGAGTCAGTCATGGAGAGTGGAACTTGATAAAGCCCTGTTTTGCTTGCCTGGCCTGGGGCATTGATGTCACGAAGCAAGACCTGTCCAAGACCAGTTACGGTGCCGAGTACGAATCCAACGAGACTCTTACCCATAGCCGAGGCAGCAGAAATAATCAGAGACAAAAGCTTCTGATCTTCTACTACCAAAGACAGAGAGGTCAGCGATGTACCAAGCCAGCCACTAAAGCCATGACCGACGATACTGCTGGGTAGGTACATATTCTTCTCCAACTTCTCGAAATACGACTGCATCGTCTTTGGGTTCCAAGAGTCATCACCTGTAAGAGTGGCAATGTTTGACCAGTCACTGTCGTGGGCGCCAACAGTAATAAGAGCATTATGGCGTGTGCAGCCACCAAGCGTACCGGCACGAGGATATAATACACCTAAAGGCTTTGCACCTTCAGGGGGGTCAAGGCCTACGTATAAGCTGCCGTCAGGCTTCTCATATGTCATCTTGGAGTCGCGCCTTTGCTGCTTGGCGTCAGAGTAGTGGTTGACAAAGTAGTCCCATCGGGTATCCTCAAATTCAGTCGACATAAGGTGCAGGGCCGGCACCTTTTCGACCCAATCATCACCAGAATCACCGCCAGCATCAATTAGAAGGACTTTGTAACCTGCGACAGCAAGATTGGCAGCGACAGGACCACCTCCTGCGCCAGAGCCGACGACGACGTAGTCATACTCTATAGCACTCGTATCGCGTTTGCCGATAAAGGGGTTATGAGATGGCTTCAGGTGTTCAGAAGTACCCCCCGGTATAGAGCTTTAATCATTAGTAAGATGCTTTTACAAATAGGTGGTGCTTACACACAACGCGGAAGTCAGGTTCAGTAAGGCAGATACAGCAACGACGCCGATTGATAGACGCATATTGGCTGATGAGAACTGAGCGATAGTCGAATAGAACGCGGAGTGCTTCGCGACAAATCTAGGGCGAAGTATAACCCAATTTGTAGTGTCGGGTGCTGGACTCAACTTTAGATGCCGCCTGATGAAAGGGGGACACAGAACAAAATGCAACGCACCAGGTATAGCATGTCTGCAGAAATTACGAACTACAAAGACTGATTACCAGTACGATATCTACCCCATTGGGTTATAGATCAACAGTATCCTTTTTGCCTTCGAGCGAGGGGTCCTTTGTAAGTCACACTAGAAATGGGGAGTTTGTAACCCCTGAATTAACATTGACCTTGTCGGGCCTGTCAGCCTGTCACTCCTCGGAAGGGGGGATACACAGACCCTGTCAGGACGGGACTTTCTTAAAGCAAAAACCGCTTGGTGAGGGACTGTATTTTCCATTCTTCCCCCTAGCCACTGATTGTTACCTTCCAGCCTTCCTCCTGTAGTCTACAGTCTTGCTTGACTCGTAAGAACGGTGGGTCTTATGAAAGTCTGGGGCGGGGCTGGAGCCAGCAGGGTTGTAGGGCTACAGGGCTGATGACATTTAGTTCACGCTAATTTTGTACAGGTCGACAAGGGTAATAGATGTCACTTTCCGCGGCAGTGCGATGTATATCCGCTGTCGAACTCACCAAGATCTCACCAAGATCTCTCTGAGAGATACTTGTGGCAAATTTATTCACACCATCCAGCTTTTGTAGCTCTATTTACATCCAATACCCCTGCGGCCTGTAACAACACAGGGAAACCCAGGCACTCCAGCCTCCAGGGGGCTCCGGCAGGCCAGCTAAGATTGTCTCGTGCATGATTTAGCATTTTCTTCATTGATAAAGTCAAAGCTGATAGTTCAGCTTACATGGATCAGTGCACTGCAGTTTCAATCTCAGCGGTTATCGCGCTTGGGGTGAAATACATGACAGGCGATCAGGTCAGAGATCGACGAATTTTGGTATACGAGAGAGAGTCATGGTTTGGTTCCCTAGCCACTCATGGAGGTGATTCAACCGACTGTTGAAGGTCCACCTCTACTAAACGTTAACGTGACATTCTCTATCCACGTTTCCGTTTACCCGCAGCCTAGACTGAGTTCATTAGTGGAGTGTATCCCCTGTCAATGCAGGGATCAGGCCAACGCAAGCTCTAAATTAGAGTTTTCCGATTGTGGGGCCACTAGACTAAATAAAACTGTATCACGCATGATACTCCGTACAGACAGCACTGACAATGTATGATTCAGTACAGATAGGTAATGAGAGGACACTCTGCTTTTACAGGGACTGGCAAGGGAATAGACCCACTCAGTCCGGTATTGGGTTGCTCCCACAACATTCTGTCTAGGTACTGACAGCTATAGCTAAGTCTGAAAAGATGGTATGAGAGAGGCCAACAATTAATTGACTTGCTTACACTGGCTCTGATGGAACCATTGGCTTTCTTCCCATCCAATTTCGCTCTTCCTGGTCTTCCCGGCTCACATCAGTTAGTTCCATTACCGACGAATCGTCGTGATGCCGCGAGTACCCAGAAAGGTCCAGGTCCGCCTCCACGTGGCTGTTCACGTTTGGCAGACCCTTGAAGTCATGCCTCTGAGACCTTGACAAGTACCCAGAGTTGTGCGAAATGTTGGCGTACGCATCCTTGCTCTTGTTTGTCGTTCCAAACACCCTGGGAAAGAGCGTGCCAAAGAGTGAGCGAATGGCTGGCATACAGGCGCATATAATGCCAACGGGAACTTCTATCGTGCTCCAATAGCCAATTTCCACATAATCCTCTGGACAAATAAATGTTAGAAAGGCTGCAACTCGTTGAATTGGTGGAACGCAAGAGTATGTACTTACGAGTCACATTGTCCGTGGTAGCATAGCTTGCCAGGGACTGAAGACGAACAGCACTAACGACCGTGACACTGCAGGCTTGTCAGCAACGTTGGGGAATGGTGATGGATAAAGTAGATAAAGACTCACAAAATTCCAATGCTGAACATCATCATAAGTTGGATCTTCTTCTTGGTAGACAGTGATAGCCTGTAAAGCTCTTTAAGTGGTATAACGAGGGTACCCACATCCAGAAAGATGTTAATGATTGCGGCCATCCAACCTTGCATGTTGATGTCGTTGCACCTAGCAGGGAATTCTTTGTCCCATGCCCTCCAAGCACCCTCAATTGGAGTACACTGGAAAATTGAGACAAGCTCAAAGGCAATAAAGTAGGCGACATTGAGACCAATGAAAATATAGCAGGTCATGCGGATCTTCTGACCTGGGAATACCTTGAGGTAGAAGATAAGGATAGATATCTTGGTTACAGGCAGAACCCCAAGATACAGTAGGGAATCCCAGTAAAATAACTGGATTCCATTGTCAGTTTTCGGGGAAGAGTAAAACCAGGTCAGGTCGACTTACGTAAAGAAAATCAGTAATAGCGTCAGGCTCAACGTTCCATATATCCTTGCCCAGTCCAACTCGAGAGACTGTAACCTTGGTGAGAAAATGAGGTGATATATTACTGAAGCCGACTTACTCTGGACAGATAACCCGTTGAGGGGCACCATCATCGCCTGTTTACATCAGTGAGTTTTTGATTTCGGATGGGTAGTACAATGCACTTACCACAGCGAGTAGCATGACCCAGTCGTCAGCTCCCCATGTTTGTGTTCCAACAACTACCCTGGCCATGACTCTGAGACCGAAGCCCAAGAGGCCTAAAGACAGGAAAACAACGCCGATGACCTTTACAAGAGTAGTACGATCACGGGACGGTGCACCACAAGTGTTCTTGGAATAGCTTTGAACCACTCCAACTCTTGTCAGTTTTCACCCGGGACAGCGGTGCTGGGACTTACAAAGGCCTTCCCTCACGGAACAGTTTGCTTTAACACAGAGTGATATCTTCTCATTCAGTTCGACGTTTGTGCAGATGCAAGTTGCATTGAGACCGCAGGGCGATTTCATGGCTTCCTGCTGGATGCATTTTGCCTGGTACAGGTGTCAGTAGACTGTATACAGCATCATTGATCGAGTGGAACGAGGATGGCATACACCACACGACGGGGGCTCTGTTGGGGGTGTTGCAGCCCATACGCCAAGCTGAAAAACAGCCAAAAGTAGCAATGCAGACGCAAGCAATCTCATGGCGTCTTACGTACGCAGTTGCCGAGAATCAGAGAAGGATGAAATGGCAAGGAACGATAAACAGCCCGATCGGCTGGAGCAAAGTGCTTGATATGATCTGCTCAGCAGCTTGAAACCCACCCAGGACCACGGCCTTGGACAGATGATAAATCAACTTGATCTACAAAACATTCGAGTTTCTGCACAGATCATCATTGCATGAGATAAAGGGTCCGTCCGCCCCGGGGGTTCATAACAATGTATGTAGTCGACGATCGTCAGGCAATTTCGCCCCATAGAACGGATCTGGGGTGACCATGCTAGCGGGCGTTGGCAGGGCGCAGACCAGCCCCTGTGAGGGAAAATACTGACTCGGGTCGGCGATGACAGTGCTCACTACCGTCATTGGATGTTTATTCTGGTTGGCAAGTTGGTTACGTGGGTCGCAATAAGATAGTGAAACCAAATGCAGTTGACAGAAATGTATAGCGATAATAATTGCGGAGAGTGATCGCTATAATATTGTCACTACCTACATCTTGCTGTGGTGAGAAAGCTTTGGTGTCACTATTTTATTGTTACCCACTTTGGCTGGTTACATGAATGCAACACTACCCTGGAAGGTCCTTGTGCCCAACTCCTGACTGAGAGAATTGACGCTACAGCAATAGTCAAAGAGTTTGTTTTTACATCATGTAAAGCTCTATTATGATGTGCTATTGGTATTTCTATTTGCCCAACTTGCGGTAATACACATCATTTCAACGAGTCATATCTGAACCCCGACATTGTCCAAGAAGATTCAAGTCGAGACTAGTAGAAATAGTCGCTGAGCCTAGCAGGGCTGAAGCCTGAAGAGCCAAGTAATCTAGGTTTCAAGCTAAAATTTGCCGGCAGGCAGATGGATCAGGGATCTCAAGTGTTTCTACATATCTGTGACATGCCGACCAGGCCCGGTATCGACATTATGCCCTTAGTTAGATTGGTCCCCGTCAGGTTAAGCAGATCCCAATCTTCGCGTTCAGGAGCCAATCAACCCTCAATAGGTAGTCAAGGACAGGCGTTGCAATCAAACAATGAACTTCTTTTTCCCGTTATTCAACCACTCAGACTTGAAACATTACTCTTCTTCAATCACGGTCACAAACTCCCTTTGTGAGCTCTAAAAACATGAAGTGGCATCACCTTCTTTCTGTTATCCTTTGCACGGCCAATGACGTTTATGGGTTTCCCTCTCATCTTCATGGTGCCGTTGGGCATGTCACGGCTTCCAGGCTCTCGAACAAAGTGAACGAAGCGGTCCTATCAACCCACGAGAAGCGGCTGTTGTTCGATGCAGTCAAGGAACCGATCGACGTGAGCGGCGAACATGAGTTTATACCCCCGAACTTCGACAAGGGCGACCAACGCGGGCCTTGCCCGGGACTCAACGCGTTAGCGAACCATGGATACATCAGTCGGAAGGGCATTACAAGCTTGGTAGAAACAGTGAGCGCTATCAACAAAGTCTATGGAATGGGTATAGACCTCGCTACCATCCTCGCAACCATGGGCACAGTCTTTGTTGGCAATCCTTTGTCTCTCAATCCTGGCTTCTCAATTGGAAGCACTGCCAGCGGATCGAACAATATCTTGGGTAATCTTGGGGGATTACTAGGAAAGCCAAGAGGGCTCAATGGATCACACAACATCATCGAAGGCGACTCATCCAACACCAGGGCCGACCTTTACACCACCGGAGATGCCTCCACCATGGTTCTGGAGCAATTTCAGTCTCTTTATGACATGGCATCGGACCAAGGCACCTATGACTTTGACACATTCGCTGAACGAGCCAAGATCCGCTTCGACGAGACCATCAATACCAACCCCAACTTCTACTATGGGCCTTTCACTGGCATGATTGCTCGCAACGCTGGATACTTCTTTGCGTGCCGTTTGCTTTCTAATCATACAATAGGAAGCGTCGAAGATATCATGGGTAAGCTTGCCACTTTTATGCGGAAGACAAAGATATTAATTATATATAGACCGTGCGACATTGAGAAGCTTCTTTGGTGTGCAGGAGGATGGTAAAAAGCTGACTTACAGGCGAGGATGGGAGAGGATTCCGATGAACTGGTACCGTAGACCTGTGGACTACGGCTTGGTTGACTTGAACTTGGACGTCATCGCTTTGATTACTAAATACCCAGAACTCGGAAGGTAGGTTTGCTACAGTCTTCGCAAAAGGCATCTGCTGACAGCACTAGTATCGGCGGTAACATGGGAGAAGTTAACAGCTATGCCGGCGTTGACATCAGCGATATCACTGGCGGAGTGTTAAATCTCTCTAAACTACTCGAAGGCAACAATCTCTTGTGCTTCGTTTTCGAGGTTGTCAAGACAGCTAGTCCTAACTCTCTCTCCACTATATTCTCCGTTGTCTTAACCCCCCTTAAGCTTATCACAGATACTCTTGGTTCTGCTCTCTTAGATTTGTCATGCCCTGCATTGAAGGATCTTACTGTGGGTGGCGAAACTTTCTCAGAGGGAATAAAGAAAACGTATCCTGGCGCAAATATCAATTCTTGTATCCTTTGATCTATCTTACATAGCATCCTTTAGTCAGTCAGTCAAGGAAGGCCTAGTGCACGCTGAGTAGAATTTCACAATACACCCTACCCTGCACACAACATTGTCGATATATCAGCAGCCCCAATGAATACTACGACAGGGCCTGAATGACCAAGGAGGTGGCCTTCATGATTGCGCCCCCTGGTGCTAAGTCCCCTCGCAGGACAACCAGCGAGGCAGCAGGATTCAGGGGCTCGCTGAATGGGTGGAGGACACATCCATTTCGGAACTTTGATACAAGCCGCGTTATCAAGGTTCTCGCCGAGAAAGCGTCCTGTGATTGTCCGAGCACCAAGATGCAACAGGGGCGGCCGAAGCTCGCGTAGCAAAGCAAGCATACCCCCTGAGCTATGGAAGTCCGTTATGTAGTTGTCACCGCTGGGCTTTGGATCAACTAGTAGCGGTGTTTTCCGTCCAATCTCATTGATAGTCTCGAGATTGATGCTTTCAACAAGCCAATGTCGGCCAATGATAGCCATGAAGTGAGCCACGGTGTTTGTTGAGCCTCTGATTTTGTATTCAACCTTATTGTATATCCCCTTGAGGATAGATCAAGGTTACACATTAAAAAGAAAAACACTATTAGGGATGCACTTTGAGCCACCAAGATCGATGCCTCCAACACAACAACTCTCTCAATATAACACAATATTTGCAGAATGACTTTCCCAACAGTCTGTGGCGTGCCAGCTGCTTAACCTGGCTTGCCTTAACAAACACACACACACACAAACAAGGAGGGTATCTTCAGCCAATGAAATACTTAAAATATCAATTTTCAACACTGCCAGCACCATTCAGTGGTGAATTGCACCTTTAACTGCCTTATCAAGCCTACTTGTCGTTTTCTCAAAAACGTTTACCCTCATCATCTATCCTCCCTTTGCTATCTGTTCTAGCATTTCTAAATTTAATCTGTTGTCCGACTTTTGCTAACATCCATGGGGACCCAAGTGTTTACTCCCGGGAGCGAACAGTCTCCAGCGACCTTACATACTCCAACTCTCGCCGGCTTAGACCACAAACTAGACCCCCAGCCGCTACACGCAACCCCGTTGTCCTTTGCCGTAGACATCTCCGGAAGTACCTATGGGAAGACACTGGAGTCTGAAAAGACTTTCATTGATACAGTTTCGAGCTTGCTCTCCCCGTCAGCGCGCTTCGCTTCCGAAATCCTTCCTTGGGATAACAAAGCGTACCCCATCCGAAGCGTGACCCAGGTCGACAGCCTCGAAAGCCTTGGGGGTACTGACCCAGGAGTTCTTCTCTCTGATGATAAGCACAAACTGGCTCTTAAAGAGTCGTCTCTTTGGTTTCTTATGACCGATGGTCTGATTCCGGAGAGGACCCGGGCCAGGTTTGCTAATGACATAGCAAAGCATGGCATTCATGGCATTAGCTACATTATCGTCATCTTCGGAAACCCTACCATGGGCCCCACGAGCTGAGACATCTCTGTCAGTGTCAGTGTCTTCGCCACCGTGCCTAATTGCGCCTTTCTTTTTTGCGACGTCAATGACAACAGCCTTCGCGTGATGGAGACCAAAGGATGTTTTGACGTGCTCCTCAAGGGCCAATCACACCCTGTCTTTGACTCTTCATCACGATGGGATCTGCTCCCACAGGTCTTCATGAAGGACTTGGCCTCGATACGGATTCCGAAGCCGGAGTGCCTGGAATCGAATCAAGTCGCCCTTCAGAACTCGCTCGTCATCAACATGGATGACCTTTTCGCCAATCGCCTAAGTCATGAACAAGTTAACCAGATCTTCTCAAACATCGACAACATTGACAGTGTGCGTATGACGTCGCAAACTCGCAACAGGCCAGACGGGCCACAGAGCAATGGGCATTTGTACAGATGAGAATGCACTGTACCAAGTACTACCTACCTAGTAGGTACCCAGGATCATGGCTAAAGCTTCTCTTCACCACCAACAATCATCATTGTGACTACCATATATAATAGGCCCAACAACGCGCATTCCCTTCACACTTGCTCTTGTAATCGTCGTGTAAGCCTTGCTCTGAAAACAGCCACCTGATTCCAGTCCTTGTGCAGGCGCCCGAGGTTTGCATCCATTACAAGTGCGAATGGGTGGGCAAAGTCGAAATCCAGGGACATTTCTCTTGACTTGGACACTTCTGAACACCCAGAATCCTGTTCAAGATGACGTCTGGCATCCTACCCCATCGAACGCTTTTCCAAGAGAATGGTCTCTGTCCACTGTGTCAGAATCCATATCTGACAAGACGGTGACGGAAAGCGAACAAACTTCACTGTCAACAATCAGAGACTTCCCCATCGCCCTAGCCGACTCAAACAAATCAGCCTCCACAGCTATTGCACCATCTACCTTCGAGACAAACTGGGCCATGCCAGCGAACAGGGACAGCGAAAGTGACGCTCACAATCGTCTACCCTACTCAAATTTTGATAACGCAAGATGGTCACCCAGCATAACGCGCCACGGGGCTCACAGCGTACCATATACTGATACTATGGCAACCATTCCTGGCCGTCCCCTGGATCGTGTGCTGAATGAACGGCATACAGCAACATCATCCTCTGGCGTACCGGGGAACTTCAAACACCAGGAATATTCCAACTTGCAAGTTAGCCCAGAGATAGCACTAGGGCCCGCCAACAGCGAACCTGTAACTGTCACTGCAAATGACATCATCCACCAGCTTGTTGGGCACTACAGCTACACTTCTCCAGCTTCTGCTATTTCCGGGGCGACGCCTACAAGCCTGGTATCGAATATCAATGAGGTCGTTGCTGGTCAA
This sequence comes from Fusarium transvaalense, assembly GCA_013623685.1. Lineage (NCBI taxonomy): Eukaryota > Fungi > Ascomycota > Sordariomycetes > Hypocreales > Nectriaceae > Fusarium > Fusarium transvaalense. The sequence goes on from JABFFG010000080.1 coordinate 129,553, forward strand.
GTAAGCTTCCTGCCACATCTATCAATGACCAGTCAGGTATCACCTTGGGGGAATCAACCCTCAAATTACCAGCCCCCGATACCAGCTGGCTTCAAATCAAATCAAATTACCCCTCACAGTACGGTTACGACCGGTGCCGTCTCAGCAGGATTATACCATCCACCACGACCCGCAGGCTTTGATCCCACTAGCATCAGCCCTGTTACGTCTTCTTCGACCCCCGCCCACCGCCAGCAGCCTGGAACGAGCCCTTGGTACAACGCTCAAATTCATCCCGAGTCCTTACCGGCAATCTATGAACGTAGAGAATCAAGTGGAAGATTTGCACCTATCACCATCTCTGGTCAGGCCGGCTCGCTTCCTGATAACGTTAGCTCGTGGCTATTTACAGATGCAGATCAACTTTACAACCCTCCAGCTGTACAGATTAGCAAATTTGTTAGTGATAACTGAGCTTATATATCTGTGTTGGATCCTGTATTGTAATTAATGGTTGTTTCTACAGGGTAAGATAGGAACGACTGTCTTAGCTTGGGCTTCTTCTCAGATAAGATAACTGCAAATAAGGATCTGCTGGAAAGTGGGGCTCGAGACCGTTGTACCCGCCGTTCCTGCCCCAGTGCGAGCGTTGGTTGCCGGGCTGTCACTTTCCAATTTACGCGTGAGGACGCGTACCCCTGCCAATGTCCCTTAACTTTGCCGTGACAGGACGCGACACCCAAATTTCAATTTAGTGCAACGACAATGGGTCTTCCATCTTCAACCTTCCTCACTTCACCTTAGCTTACCTACCTATTTTTCTATTACATCTTGACTTTTATTTTCTTGCCAATTGTTTCTGGTCGCTTGCTCATCAAGTCGCAATCGTCATAGAATACAGTTCTTCATCAATCTTGGGCGATTCACGGTTGTCGAGTCTGTTGCCTCAGCATCCAGTACCCTTAATCGAAGCATTGCCCTGGAACCGTTTACCACCGTCGAGCCCATCATGACGAGCCAGCGATCGAATGCGGCGCGAACGCCCGCGAAATCGACAAAAGCTGCTGCCCCTACGTCTTCAGCAAAGCAGCGCTCAATCGTTTCCTTCTTCTCAAAAGCTCCGCCGTCGTCCCCCGCTGCCGCATCTTCACCTCTGGCAAAGCCTTCTCCCACCCCAAAGCAGTCCTCATGCTTGAAAGAAACTACAACAGCCAACTCTCTTCCCAAAACTACACCTCTATCCAAGCCCAAATCGACCCCAACCACAGCCGCTAAGCAAACCACACCCGTCCCTGACAGTGACGCCATCGACCCCCCGAGCTCTCAAGAGAATCTTGATACAACCGTCAAGGTAAGATATCTGCTTCTCGCCTCTATGGACTCGTGAACTAAATTCTTAGTAGGAATCCGCCTCCAAAATGAACCATGATGCCCTGCCCAGCAGTCCGACTCGAAAGGTGAGAGATCCGGAGCCGCATTTTCCGAGCTTAGTCACTAATGCTCTGCAGGTGAAAAAGGTTGTTAGTTATGCCGAATCCTCCGACGAAGACGAGCCTTTCCAGTTTGGTGGTGCCTCGAGCTCACGACGACGACGAGCAAGAGTTGTCCCGGTCGTTAAGGATGAGGATGACTATGAAGAAGAAGAGGAGGAAGCTGGACAGGATGAAGATAGTGGTAAGAACGCCCTGCCCATCACTCGTATTGCGCACTCGATTCTAACTGCTGCAGACACTATGGACGACTTTATCGCATCAGAATCAGACGACGATGCCTCGCGATCTAAGAAAAGAAAGCGACCTTCAAAAACATCCGCTCCGCGCAAACGATCCAACAAGTCGTCACCTGTTCCTACGCCCGAGGTCGACATCAAGGATAGCATTCCTGAAGAGGATGAGCTGATGGACGACGTTGAAGCCTCGACTGCGTCTCAATGGAGTTATGACCCTAACTCAAGTGATAAGCAAGCAGTTGTCAAGCCTGCTGAAAGGATTGTGAACAAAGACCCCAAGTACAAAGAAAAGGCACATACAAAAGATCCTGATCAAAGATATCCTTGGCTTGCCAACATTATGGACAAGGAGAGGAGGAAGCCTGACGACCCGGAGTATGACAAGCGAACCATCTACATCCCCCCTGGCGCTTGGAACAAGTTCTCCCCATTCGAAACCCAGTACTGGAAGATCAAGCAGAACCTTTGGGACACTATTGTCTTCTTCAAGAAGGGCAAGTTCTACGAACTTTACGAGAACGACGCCACCGTGGGACACCAAGAGTTCGACTTCAAGATGACTGATCGAGTCAACATGCGTATGGTTGGAGTACCCGAGAGCTCGCTTGATTACTGGGTGAACCAGTTTATCGCGAAGCAGTACAAGGTCGCTCGTGTTGATCAAATGGAGACCAACTTGGGCAAGGAGATGCGCGAGCGACAAGACAAGAGCAAGAAGGCCGACAAGGTCATCACTCGTGAGCTTGCGTGTATTCTCACCGCTGGTACTCTTGTTGATGGTGGCATGTTGCAAGACGACATGGCTTCTTACTGTGTTGCTATCAAGGAGTCTGTCGTGGATGATCTTCCTGCCTTCGGTATTGCCTTTGCAGATACTGCTACCGGTCGCTTCTACCTTTCCAGCTTCGTGGACGATGTCGACCTGACCAAGTTCGAAACGCTGATTGCCCAAACTGGCCCCAGAGAACTGCTTCTCGAGAAGTCGCATCTATCCACCAAGGCATTGCGCATTCTCAAGAACAACACTAGCCCTACGACCATTTGGACAAACCTCAAGCCGGGTACTGAATTCTGGGATGCGGATACAACTCGTCGCGAGCTTGACTGTGCAAACTACTTCAAGGCTGAGGGTTCAGACGAGGAGGTCTGGCCTGAAGTCCTCCAATCACTTCGTGATGATGATATTGTCATGTCAGCAACAGGAGCATTGGTCTCGTATCTCCGTTTCCTCAAGCTTGAGGGCCCGTTGCTGTCGCAGGGCAACTTTGAGCTTTACAACCCCATTCAGAAGAATGGAACTCTTATCCTGGACGGGCAGACCCTCATAAATCTCGAGGTCTTCTCAAACTCCGTTAATGGCGGTTCTGAAGGTACGCTGTTCAGTCTACTTAACAAGTGTGTCACGCCCTTTGGAAAGCGTCTTTTCCGATCATGGGTGGCTCACCCACTTTGCAATATTGATCGCATCAACGAACGTCTTGACGCTGTCGAGATGCTCAACGCCGACCAAACAGTCCGTGAACAATTCGCTTCACAGCTCGTCAAGATGCCTGATTTGGAGCGACTCATCTCACGCATTCATGCTGGTGCTTGCAAACCCGAAGACTTTGTCAAGGTTCTGGAAGGGTTTGAGCAGATTGAGTACACCATGGGCCTTTTGGGAGCTTACAAGGGTGGTAACGGTCTTGTGGACCGTCTCATCTCATCGATGCCAGATCTCGACGAGCCTTTGAGCTACTGGAGAACAGCTTTTGACCGAAACAAGGCTCGCGACGAAAAGCTTCTGATTCCTGAACGTGGTATCGAAGAGGACTTTGATCAGAGTGCAGACCGCATTGAGGAGATCAAGCAACAACTTGAGGACCTGTTGGCAGAGAAAAAGAAGGAATTCAAGTGTAAGCTCCTCAAGTTCACAGATGTGGGTAAAGAGATCTACCAACTGGAGGCACCAAAGAGTGTCAAGGTCCCCTCTAGTTTCCGCCAGATGTCCGCCACAAAGGATGTCAAGCGATGGTACTTCCCTGAGCTGTCTCAACTTGTGCGAGAGCTCCAGGAAGCGGAGGAGACTCACTCTCAACTTGTAAGAGAGGTTGCTTCTCGCTTCTTCCAGAAGTTCGATGTTGACTACGAGACCTGGCTATCCGCCATCAAGATTATTTCGCAGCTGGATTGTTTGGTAAGCTTGGCCAAGGCATCGGCCTCTTTGGGCCAGCCCAGCTGCCGCCCTCAGTTTGTGGATGAAGAGCGTAGCACTGTCGACTTCCAAGAGCTCCGACACCCTTGCATGATGAACACTGTTGACGATTTCATTCCCAATGACATTAAGCTTGGCGGTGAGCAAGCCAAGATCAATCTGTTGACAGGAGCCAACGCTGCTGGCAAGTCTACAGTCCTTCGCATGGTAAGTATTCCTTTAATCATTCATCATTATACTAAGCTAACAATCATCCACAGTCTTGTGTCGCTGTCATCATGGCTCAGATCGGTTGCTATGTCCCTGCCACTTTCGCTCGCCTCACCCCTGTTGATCGAATCATGTCTCGTCTTGGAGCGAACGACAACATCTTTGCTGCTCAGTCAACTTTCTTTGTTGAGTTGTCCGAAACTAAGAAGATCCTGTCTGAGGCCACTCCCAGGTCGCTGGTCATTTTGGATGAACTTGGTCGCGGAACCAGCTCCTACGACGGTGTCGCAGTCGCCCAAGCTGTTCTTCACCACGTCGCTACTCACATCGGCTGTGTTGGCTATTTTGCTACCCATTATCACTCCCTCGCAACAGAATTTGAGAATCACCCCGAGATCCGAGCACGCAGGATGCAGATTCACGTTGATGAAGACGAGCGACGTGTCACGTTCCTGTACAAGCTCGAAGATGGTGTTGCTGAAGGCAGTTTCGGTATGCACTGCGCTGCCATGTGTGGCATCTCATCGCGCGTAATTGACCGCGCAGAGGTAGCTGCCAAGGAATGGGAGCACACCAGTCGACTCAAAGACAGTTTGGAGAAGGCCAAGACGGGATGCTACATCCCACTGGGCATTCTCAGCGACGTGGGCGCACTACTTGGTGATAAGGGAGGAATGGGTGACGATGGAGTTGACGTTCTTCTAAATGCCATTGAAGCATTGTAATAAGATATACAGATTATGGTTGGGGAAGATGGAACAAAATGAGCTGGACCGGACAAGTCTTAGAGGGAATATGGGGTATTTTGCCAGGCGTGTCGGCGTCGTTTTCAGATGTAATCAGAATGGGACAACCTCTGCCGGAGTTGTCAAAGGGATAAATAGGCGTTGCAATGGAGTGTGTCCGCCATTCAGTGGCGAAGAGATTTGGGATCTTCATGTTTGCGACAAGGTGTGATTTAGATAAATAGGATCTATTCTACGGTACATAAAAAGATGTCAGTCGACAATCCGTTCCAACAACTCCATCCCAGATGACATCAGTCCTCGACTCAAATTCCCAGCACAAGTAAATAGGTAATAACAGATAAATGACAGGCAAACACAAAATCAATCCAACTCCATCCCATATCAATACGTCAAAAATCAGGCATCCTCATCATTTCCAGCATTGGAAGGAGGCTCCGAGGGCGCTGCAGAAGTGGACGCTGACGCTGAAACTGATGCTGATGCTGATGCATTAGTCCCCTGCTGTCGAGCCTTACCCGACGCTTTCGAAGGCTTTGCAGGTTTCGCGCCGCGGGACTTCTTAGTTCCCTTTGCTTTTGGTGCCTTGCTAGCTGCTACACAAGTAAGTCAATCATGGTACTTTTCCATCGGAGTGGCATACGAAACCTACCAGTCTTACTGCTCTTAGTTTTCTTCGGAGGCGGTCCATCAGTATCATCCGCATCGGTGGCGGGCCTCTTCAACGACGCGGTCATATCGTTCTGGAAACCCGGGATGTCATCAACGTCCGGTTGAATGTCATCGTCGGAGTCAGAGTCGGTCTGATAACGATAGGTAGGATCGAAGACCCGGTTCCCGATGTACATGGCTCTTCGTTGACGGCCGGCCGGGGTGTCATCCCAGGGCAGACCAGGTGCTTGCCATTCACCTGGGAAAGGCGGCAGGCCCTCGTATGGGGGCCACGGGATGTCCCACCATTCCTTGTTGTCTGGGTTGTTAGGGTCGGAACGCCAGACGGAAGCATGGTGGTCTTTGTGGTGAGTGGGATACATGGTGCGCATGTAGGTTGGGTAGCGGTTGAGGAATTTCTCCTTGAGGACCCCCAGTGCTCCAGGGAGTTTGGAAGCAGGAATCCAGCCGCTGCGGTTAGGGAGACGCTTCGCTGAACCTATGGCGTTACGAATGCGACAGCATCGGGTTTTGTCTGTGTGAGACTGGAAGATGTCAGTGTGTGTTCATGGTAAGAAAGTGTTGTACACTGACCTCAAGTTCACTTGCACGACCGATAGGTGACCGGTTTGGACTCTTAGTCCGCCTCTTAGGCGCCTTTCGGAGACATTTTGAGCAGTACATCTTATCGTCTGGATCAAAGTTAGGGTCCTCAGGGCCAAGTTCCTTCACCCAGTCAGGGGACTTCGCTCGACGACGGAGAGCTGGTCGGTCATCGTCTTGTTCCTCGAATTCTTCGGTCTCATAGCCGTCATCCTCATAGTCGCCATCGTTGTCCCCAGTAGGTCGACGTCTTCTGGCCTTTTTAGTAGATCGGCCTCGGCCTACAGTGTTTGAGCTCTTGGACCCACTACCACCGGCGTTGGCATCTGTGTCGCCATCTGTACCGCCATCTTCTTCAGCATCTTCTTCAGCATCCTCTTCAGCATCTTCCTCAGCATCCGCGTCAGTGGTTGTAGTTGCTGCTGTACGCCTAGGTCGAGGTGCCCTTCCAGAGCGTCTGCCACGAGACACGGTAGAAGGAACATCACTCTGCTCATTAGCACCCGACTCAGCATCGGTTGCTGGAGTCTTGGGAGTCGACTTTCTGGTCGCCCGGGGCTTCTTAGACACCAAGACTGCAGAGCCCTTAGATCCGCTGGACTCGGCACCAACCATGTCGATATCAGATGAAACATCCATCTCATCTGGATTTAAAGCTGGAGACTTGCCGGGAGTGGCCTTCTGGGTGTGCTTAGGAGTAGGCTTGGGGGCAGGTTTTGGTGCAGGCTTCGGGGCGGGCTTAGGGACAGGCTTCAGACGACGAGCCTTCAGAGGGGCTTTCTTACCGCCGCCATTCTGCCCGTCGTCACCATCATCCCTCGGATCTCCGTCGCTGTCATTGCTCCCTTCCTCCCTCTCATCGACGTCTTCATCAGAAGAAAGTATCGAAATCTCCTTAGGATGAGAGACGCGGACGTGTTGACGATACTGCTGATGAGACATGGATCCAACAAAGGCACCGCACTTTTCAAAATAGGCGCACTTCTTGAGCAATTGTGCGGTATCAGCTGGGTGCTGATTGCCCTGGGAAGATGTGGGTATACCAGCAGTCGTCCGGAGACTTGCCGCTTGAGGAGATGTAGCTTGACTAACCACGCTCTGAGTAGCACCAGGTTGAGGCGCAACAGTAGGTGGAGCAGGAGTAGTAGCTTGCTTAGCATCCTTGACCTTCTTTGCCTCCTTCTCTGCTCTCAACCTGTTCAAGGTCTCTGCGCTCACCGTATGAAAGTCCCCACTGTCATAACTCGGCATGTTCACCTTAGGCCATCGTCTGTCAAGCGGCTCCAGGATATCCCAGAGCTGGTAAACGTGGCAGTCCATGTGCTTGATACACTCATCGTCATCTTGTCGTATGATGGCCCGGACGCCATCCTTGTCCTTCTTGCCGAAGTAACAGAAGCTCAATCTACAGAAGGGGCACGCGTCCATCCTGAAATCGGGGTGGTAGTTCTTAAAGTGCCTCCACACTCCATGGGAGCTGAGGTGTCCGATGTTGGGAACAAGGCAGCCTGGGATTGGGCATTCCTTAGGAGGATCTTGAACGGCAGTGGTCCCAGGATTGTCGTACCAATCGAGAAGAGGAAACGCCAGGAGACGTGGTGGCTCTTTGAGTTTGTTCTGTGGCCCCCACGATTTGATTTCGTCTGCGAACGCCTGTGCAATCAGGTTGGTAGGAGCCTTGGTGGCCCCTGGCGCTGTTGCGGCTGCAGTTGTCGGACGAGTGACCGATGGCGTCTTGAAAGGGTCGTGCACATCTCCTTGAACAAAAGAATTTTTTATCGAGGCTGCAGCGGGGATGAGAGGGTTAAAAGATGAGGGCCGAGATGCAGAAGGTGCTGATGTGACGCCTAAGCCTGTCTGTCGAGGAGGTTGAGAAGTCTTCTCAGCAGGAACGTTCGCTCTCGCTGAAGCCGAGACGTTGCCTCCCTGCATGCCAGGAGCAGTCATCTTCTTCACCTCAATTGGGTGCTCATCTCTCATGTGCTTGATCTTCTGGTCCTTATCCCACCAGGAAAACAAAGCATCGTCGCAGAAAGGACATTTGTGCTTTGCATGCACAGTCTGAGCATGTATGTTCAGTTCCTCATGCTCATCGAGTCGCCAGGTAAAGTTGCAGTTCTCAAAGGGACACATGTTGGTACGCTTGAGGAGCATGTTGCGCAAATCCCAAAAGCCATGTTGCAGGTCTGCTTGTTCAGTGGGTGTAAGAATGGATTTGGAAAACATAGGGACATTGCTGGAAAGGCGATGGATCTTCTCAACAGGCGCTGCGGTGATAGGTAATCCTATTTCGGCATCTGCTGGCCAAGCTCGCTGGTCTTCCGTGGTGAAGATGCTGGGTTGCGTGGCCCATGTGTGCGCTCGGTCATCAGGCCCAGCAGTCTTGCTGGCTCGCAAGTGCGACTTGGGAGGAGGAACGGACGGCGAAGTAACGTCATTCTGAAGCTCATCCTCAGACTCGTTTTCTTCAAGAAACTTTCGAACCTTTCGAATGTCGATTTCTTTCATTATTGCGTCCCCGTCATCTTCCTTATCCTCGTTCTCTTCATCATCCTTGTCGTCCCCGTCGTCCCCGTCGTCCCCGTCATCGCCCGAATCACCTCCACCACCATCCTTATCGAGTCGCTCGTAGTCGGTTTCACCACCAAACAAGCTTCCGAACGTTAGCTGGCGCCGGCGATCATCCTCCTCGGCCAGGCGACTCGTAAAGTCATTACTGTCTTCATGTTCGCTAGACCAAGATGGAAATCCATGAAATTGAGGTCGGCTAGTTGCCAAGATACCAATGTCATACTCTGCTTTGCCGTCTGGAGTAATTGCACCTTCGATTACCTGAGTGGAAGGAAAACTGAGACCACCTGAGCTGCCAACGGACTTGTTCTTGATCTTGAGCAGCTGAGGCGGCACAAAAGCTTCAGAACGATGCCTCGACATTGGGGACCAGATCGTCCCCTTGTCCATGCGTGAAAGGTCGTCCTTCGGATTGATGGGCTCCAGTGGAACCGGATCTGCAGGATATCCGTCAAACATGTCGATGAGCTGGCCATCCGGATCTTGCAAAAAGAGAGCCTCCCGCTTGAGTTCACCTTGGGTCGACTCCTTCCCCCTCAAGGTTTCTTGGCCGAGTCGCAGACCCCAGATATTAGCTTTGCTTATGGAGGTAGACCAGTCGGTACTCTTCGATTTGACAACAGAGACTGTTACGATAGGCGACGTGATCGACCTTCTGATGTCGTACCAATCGTCGTCTGTTGCACCAGTTCCAATGAAGTAAGATGGCGAGTCCATGTCTTGGACTTGAATACTGTCAAATGAAGGGGCCTCCTTAAGCAAGAAATAGCTGTCTTGAGGGTCTTTGCCTTTGGAGTTGGGAGGTGCCACCAAACGGTATAATTCCTCGATAGCGCCAAAGAACTGCTCTACTGTTGATGTCAGGCGAGGCATCTCAACGGAGACATCCCCCCCACTGTACCAATCCGGGAAAAGACGACAATGCCCGGGACGCCAGTTGACTTGGACAGTTCTGTAGAAGTTTGGGGATTCTTGCAATTTCCTGCCAAGGCTTCTTTGGACCTCTGTGGTCCCCATGTCCAAGTGACGTTCAGGCTCAACTTGAAAGCCGTCAATTCGAAAATCGTCGACTGATCGTTCCTTGTAACCGTCAACCAAAAAGACCGAGTCAATCTTTCGGGCGGTTGATGCATCAAAAGCCTCGGCGGTCATCTCGCAAACCTGTCGGTATGCCTGGTCAAATGGCGCCGCAGCATCATGTATCCGCCCTGTAATCAGGTACGGGTTGGGATCTGGGTAGTAGTTGGGCATGAGTATAGCTTCGAGCCCAAAATCAAGCCAGTAACACCTAACCATCCAGCAGGCATCGGGGTTGTTGAGGGGGTGCAGCAATTCCCACACCCATTGAGGAAGGCTCATGGCGCCGTACACGATAGGGACAGTCCAAACAGCTTCGGGCTTGTTCCTGTCATAGAGTTCAAACAAAGCATGGTGATGTATTGAGTCCTCCGGAGCTCCGAAAAGGATGTTCAGGGTTTCGCAGAAGTGAGCGTTGTACTGATTGCATCCGTATTTACCAATGTTAAAGGTAGGTGCCTTGGTCTTAGGGAAGGCCATATAAGCATAGCTAACAACCTCATACTCAGGTCCATTCGGGGCGTGGCCAAGAGAGCGTCCAATTCTGACTGTATCTGTTTTAAGTTGACCTGCGACGGGCTCCCAATGCTGCGGCCCTTTATTGGGCTCGGTATGTACGTCATCGACGAAGAGAACGCAGCAATCCTTGTGAGACTTGGTACTGCTGGTAAAGTGCTCGTAAAGAAAAGCTACCGCAGGACTATCCTTCTTCAAAGGTAGCTCATCGTGAATGTACTGTGGCTTTCCTACTTTGAGATCGAACCACAAAAGAGAAAAGACCTGCTTTTCATTGTCCTCAACCTGGAGTAACTGGCGCAAGACCTTCGAGAACGACCGCCACTTTCGGGGAACAAAAGGTAAGCGTCCATAGAGGCCATACAGATAAGTCCATCCGTCTTGGAATAGTGCAGGTGTCTCGTCTTCTGGGATGTAATCATCGCTCAGGATATTGGTGTCATAATCGGATTCTCCTCCACGAAGGCCCAAGGTTGGTTCGATTACCTTGGGTAGTGGAAGAGGGTAGTTTACGGCCTCGTTGGCTCCGAGTTGTCAGTTTAGAGCACGGCTAATGGATCGGTGATTTAACTTACATTTCAGACTGTCCTTTCCCCAGTTGCGATGGTCATGCGCTGTGAGGAAATGTAGTGGCGGCTTGACATTGTACCTGGGAACCTCTTTCTCATCAAGCCCCATCATCATGGCAATTTCTTCAAGAGGGTTATCCACAGGGGCTGCAGGAAGACCAAAGTACATCATCGTGAGCTTTGTCGCCAGTGAGTCCTCGACGCCCTTAAAACGACCAGCAAGTAATGCATTATATCTCTTCGTATTGGCGGCTTGCAACTCTTTGACGTCGGCACGTTCGGCGGGCGCTAGCATGCGATACTGGTGATGTGTGAAGACATCCCTTATGATGTTCTTGATGGGAGCTTCTGACTTCAAGGCCTTGGTAAAATGATTGTGTACAGTCGCCCATCGCTTGCTTTTTGGATCGACCAGAAGGTCGGTACGGTGTGCAGGCGGATCGGCTTCCTGTAACCAGCTGTCCGATTCATCCGGCGCCAAAGATGCTGGAATCTCGGTGGGATCTTCCATTAGATGGACGAATAGGGTAATAGTTGACAAAAGGAAGTGTTCGCAGAAGCAAAGGCTCGGCAGAAAGTCGCGTGTCTTGGGGTATAATGAAAGATAAAGGCGAAGGCGCAAAGACTAGAACTCCGGCAAGAGGGTGTACGAGTGCGCTGGGATCACTTGAATGAGGAAAGGAAAGAGAGAGAAGAGATAAAAATAACGAGAATATAAACGGAAACCTAGACAAGTGAATGACGGGATGCGCGGTATGTTAAGTCATACGCCATGAATGAACGCCTTTGAGAGTAAAGCTGGTTAAGTGGCCGCACTGGCCCAAATGAAATGCCATTGTTCTCGATGCTGGTATCTTACGCAGGTCAAATGTGGTACTTGGTGGTGTCGAGAACAAAGAAAAGTACTTGGCCTTTGACAAGTTGTTGGTGTGGTCTGTGTTTCTGGACGTTCTTAGCCGGCATCACCGGTCGTTCTTTGATGGGGCTTACTCGTAGTCCAGACATTGAACAACTGTCTGCCTTCGGGTCGCATTACATTAAGATGGTCTGGTAGGAAGCAGCGACTCTCCTGGAACTGTGAACAATCCATGAGGACATCGCGATCCGTAGAAAGTGCAATCGCATCACGGCGACGGGTACCAACTGAGATGGGCGCGATACTGGGAGACGAATGAGCGATGACCAGGCTCAACCCAAAACAGGATCACAATAACGTCTGTTGGCACAGAATTAGCAACAAGCAAGGCCAAAGCTTCCCGTACCTTTTGATCGAGCCACAACCCAGCCTCTTGTGCCTCGTTCTAATGGAGGGGTGGGCGTTTTTCTTTATCTCAATCCAGGTGTGGTCAGTCGAAAGGAGGGGAAGCTGAGGAAAAACCAACAAAGAAACTGAAACTTAATGCAGCATCAATAGCACGTAGCAATCTGGCGACTCGGCGCCTTTGTTGGAAGAAGACTCAGAGAAATTGCGAAATCACGAGAAGGCGACGGTAAAGGTCGTGAATGAAGTCGTTCATTATGGTATTGTAAACGTTCCTTTGTTTGGACCCAGCAATTGATTGACATCGGGCACTTGCGATGTCAAGTTGCTTGACTGATGGGCCAACGAATCATCCCGCATGCTGTCGCACCAGATCCTCCAGCTTCTCCTGGCAATCGGCAAAGTAGTTGATAGCCTGGATGATCTTGCCTTCACTTGTTCCAAAGCCGCTTCTGGTGAAAGCCATCCTCCATGCGCTTTCATCTTTGACTAAAGCATTATAGTCTTTTGTCTCCCAGCTCTTGTTGGCGGGACCTTGCGCAAAGTAACTGCCAAGCTTACCATCCCATTCTGACAGGTTAGAAGAAGCAAGTCCGTTGAGTAGATTTGGGGAGATCGTAATGTGTTGAATGCCTGCAAGCTGCATAACTTCATCGACCGACGTGAGCGATGCAGCTAGAACTTGCGTGCGGAAGGAGTGATCGATGTAGTAGGCCTGTGCTTCGCGACAAAAGTCAAAGGCTTTGTGTTGATCAACATATCTTGAGATTGTTAAATTACCGACAGCGACGTGTCAGAGAGCAACTCACCCTGCTTCAAAATGAACCTTGAGCTCATTCACGTAGGGCGCAATGTAAGTGCACTGTGCCTCTGCAGCCAAAGCCGCTTGTTCCATGCAAAACATGGTAGTCGCAAGTGTAGCGACGCCTTTCATTTCCAGTGTGCGACAAGCTTGAAGGCCTTCCCAAGTGGCTGGGATCTTTATGCATACCCTCTTCGTGTCAAAGTCAGGAGCCAGTGCCTTGAAGATATTGATGATTCCTGAAAAGCCATAAGTATATGTCATAGCAAAGAACAGGCGTAACTAACTGTGAGCATCGTTTATAGTGCCATCAGTTGAGTAAGACAGCTTTGGGTTGGTCTGAATGTGCAAGTAGCCTGTCACATTTGGGAGGATCAATAGTTGCAATTTGACCATCTTCTCTAGTCAGTAATGTCCATTGTTTCGAGCGTTCGGTACTGTACCAAGATCTGGACAACAAACTCCTCAAATGTCGCATTTCCTTGAAGATCTTTCAAGGTTTCTCGAGCCTTTTCGATAGCATCTTTGACCAAAGCGTCATGATGCAAAAGAGGCTCTCCTGCAAGCGGCCTGGAGATCTCGGAGAATGCAATCGCCTGAACAAATATTAACATTTGTGTCGGAGAAGGAGATCAGTAATTTACCTGATTTGAAGTACAGTCCACAAAAGGACCTAATTGTTGAGCGACTGCATCCAAGTTAGTCAAAGAGTGTATATGAGATGAGTGCTTGGGTCGGTACCGTTGGCATCAAGGGTGTCACAGTCGACCTGAGTGGTTTGCCGAAGGGCATTCAACAGCGTCGTCATTTTGCGGGTATGAAAAGACTAACAGTAACAATGAGATGCTGTGAAAAAGAAGCGTAACTATATTGATTGCTATGAATGCGATTCAAGCCGGCAGTCGAGCTATTTGAATGTATCGCGAGCTTGCTGATGGAGTCGTCTCGCTCAAGTAAAGTCAACGAGCCGGACTGGCCCCCACCTAAGACGACAGCATCTGACAAGAGCTTTAGCAGCCATTCGCTCGGCTTAGCTTCCCAAAACGCCCATCCGCGTAGGTACCTAGATAGTCTTTCGCCTCCATTTCCACTATTGTTGGGTCGCTGTCGCAATAAACACCACATTAGTGGGAGGGGCTTCTCTTCCCCAGGCAGCCGTATTTCACGATCTGGGTCAATTATTAATGGAGTAGCAGGAGCAGCAACTTCCTGGGCCAATCTTGAGACATCGATGTGGTCATGCGGGGAAACGCGTGGGTCAAGAGGTAGTTTCTGCGATTGACTCCAACCCTGTATTGTCCGACTGTAACTTTCTTTCATGGAAGGGAAGAATCGGGGGAGTTGAATCGGCAATTGTCGATTCCTTTGGCTGTAACAGTCAAGAAGGGTCTCTATTGAGCTTGAAAACATCGGGTTTAGCGGCGATCAATAAGAACCCATGGATTAGGAATTTGCAGAACTTGGTGGGGAAGCATCTCCAACTCAGCTCAGCACGTGACAGATCACGTTTCTCTTCCCCAGGAATTTCCCGATTGGGTCACTCAGTCAAGAAATCTGCGATGGAACCATCGCAAATCGAAAGTCGAGTCGAATCACTCCACCAGTAAGCTCAAGCTCAAGCTCAGCTCACGCCCATTCAATACTCGGCGTGTCGCTCATGGATTGAGTCCGAGTCTCCTCCCCGCTCAGGACGACCATGAACCCATTCGCCAGACCATAATGCGACCACCAAGATGCCTCTTCCCCGCCGCGGAGATCCTCCTCAAGGCTCCCTCAAGTAGACGGTGCATGTCCTCTGCCGCAGCCTTCCAACCGCCCCGAATAGTCGCTACCACACCATGGAAGGCCTCTTCGTTTTTTCTATCGAATAGACTGTTTGATCGATCAACATGCCTCGATTTCGTCATATTGCGCCGCGCCAATGGCATCCGCTCGGCCTCTGCTTCTGCTCCCGCTACCTCTGACTCGACATTATCTTCCTCTTCCACGACAAATCCTCCTTCTACACAGGCTGAACCAGAAATTGCTCCTCATCGCAAACGTCAGGCTCAACGTCGTGAAAAAGCTGCCGCCGAAGCCGCAGCCGCCGCTGCTCGAGGCGAAAAGCCACTTCCTCCCGATGCATCCTCTCTACTTGCAGCACACGCTGCTTCGCAATCCAGTTCTATACGCCGCCACCTCTCCGCATGCCTCTCGCTCTCCAAACCCCGATTGACGATGCTCGTTGTTCTTACCGCCATGGCGACATACGCTTTATACCCTGTACCCGAAATGCTCTCGCCAAGCACTACTGAGACGCCGAGTTTGAGTCCTTTAACATTATTATTCCTTACGATCGGTACCACACTCTGCTCAGCTAGCGCGAATGCTTTGAACATGCTTTACGAGCCTTCAACCGATGCCAAGATGACCCGAACTCGAAATCGACCTCTGGTGCGAAATCTCATCTCCAAGCGAAGCGCAGTGTTGTTCGCCATTCTATCTGGATTCGTTGGAACAGGCGCTTTATACTTTGGCGTCAACCCCACAGTTTCCGGACTTGGTTTCGCCAATATTGTTATCTACGCCGGAATGTATACACCTCTCAAGGCTGTCACAGCTTTCAACACTTGGATCGGCGCTGTGGTTGGTGGTATTCCTCCTCTGATGGGCTGGGCTGCGGCTGCTGGCGAAACTGCAACCAAGGACGGTTCATGGCGTGAGCTACTATTTGCCAGCGACGGGTCCTCCATCGGCGGTTGGGTTATGGCTGGTCTCCTATTTGCATGGCAGTTCCCCCACTTCATGGCCCTCAGCTGGCCAATCCGTGAGGAATACAAGAAAGCCGGTCTTCGCATGCTAGCATGGACGAATCCCGCCCGCAATGGTCGTGTCGCTCTAAGATACAGCCTCGTCTTCATCCCACTCTGTTTGTCTCTTTGCGCTGCAGGAGTGACAGAATGGTCTTTCGCCGTTACCAGCTTCCCCATCAACGCCTGGCTCATTCGAGAATCTGTGCGCTTCTGGCGGTACGAGGGTAACCAGGGCAGTGCGAGGGGTCTTTTCTGGGCGAGTGTATGGCATCTCCCTGGTGTCATGATCCTTGCTCTCTTGCACAAAAAGGGCATGTGGAGCAGGGTCTGGAGGAGTATATTCGGCGAGGACGAGGGGGAGTGGGAGGAGGAAGAGCTCGATGAGATGGTGAGCATGGCCGTGGCAAACACGAATAGCCATATGCAGAACCAAAAGCCCTTGCGATGACGTGTAGGATAGATGAACGAATTTTGTAACAACAACTGTAGTATGTGACGAGAGGTAAATCTAGCATTTTGGCTGCTGTATTGCTATTTCGCAGCTCATATATCATCAATATAGATTGTCTTTCATAAACACCGAAATACTAAAACATTCAAAGAATATCGCTAAAGAATATCGCTTGCTAGTCAAGCGTGTCAATTGATTGTAAAAAGACGATGCTACCAAATCCACATGCATCCTCATATCGTGGTATCTCTATCTCTAGTATACAAAGGAGACGTACATTGACAAATCCTCATCGCCACCATTTTAAAAGGAACAAACAAAACAAAAACAGTAAAAACATTATAACAGGTTCAAAACAAATTACCCATGCGTTATTGTCGTTATAATCGCTTCAAGCGCCATAAACACCAGTGTGACCCATGCTGCTCGCCATGCAGTAAAGAGAGTGGTATGCTGAATTATAAGGACTGACGGAAGGAGAGGACGGCGAGAAGGGGTGGAGAAAGCCTTGATGAGGCTAGAGTGGAAGAAGAAAAGATTCGTCAAGTGATCAAGTCGTAGAACGGAAAGAGGAGACAGTGTGAGAGTGGTCGGGTGTTAAACACCTCGTCCTGGTCGGTTAATGAGATTCCCAATGCCCATATCCGAACTCTGCGGTCGCTGCGTCATGTACTGAGGACTGTTGCCCTGGCTATGGCCACCGTGATGGTGCCCGTAGGCATGTCCCACGCTGGCGTTGGAGCTCACGCTTGACGAGTAGCCGTGACCGCCATAGCCAGAAGCATAAGCAGCGGTGAGGTTATACTGGACTGCTGGTGTCATGTGGTGATGCTGCATTTGCTGGTGCTGGAACGAGGTGCTGGCCGGGGCCACGATGGAGGAGGCACTCGTCTCGGGGCTGCTATACGATGCGTCTAGTTCGTCAACCGGTGTTAGGCCCATGCCCGAGATGCCGCTGTCGTCGTCATACCCTGAGAGAGCGCCGGACTCGAGTCGGTCACGACGGGCTGCGGCGCGGGCAGCGCTTTGAAGATTTTTGAGGCCATTCGACATGCACTATGAGTTGTATTAGCAAGCACTCACGGACGATCAGGAAGAGTTGGTTTACCTTGGCTTCGACCACATTCCACTTCTCCCCTGTTCGAGCAGCGAGACCGCTCCAGATTTCTTTCCTCATGGCCATGTACTCCTTGGCCAAGCGTTGAAGCTTGAGGTTGTCCCAGTCATCGGCACCCTTGCGCTCCAGCAATCGCTCGTGACGCTTGCGGCAGGCATTGGGGGTCTTGGATGGAAAGTAGTTGGCCTGGATCTGGCCCCAGTTGAGACCCTGCATACGTGCGGTGAGCAACTGCTGGTCATCCTGAGGTGTCCAGGCTCCTGAACTGGCTCGGTGCTGAACTGGTTCGTGAACGGGCTCAGGGACAGAGACTGGAGGAGCTGAAGATGTAGCGTACGGCTCGTATGTAGGTTGTTGTGTTTGTGTTTGAAGAGCAAGAGATGAAGCAGCTGCAGTACTCATGCCGTAGTAGTTGGGCATAGTCATACGCTGCTGATTGTACATTGGAGAAGGGGCGAGAGAGACTGGAATCGCATTGTAGCGGTTCTGAGAGGAGCTAGGGGCTCGAGTATGTTTCGGCATCATGGAGACGGGTGTGGAGTAACGAGTAATGAAGGGATTCAGAGTGAATCTGGTAACGAGATTACGGATTAAGCGTAAAAATAGGGTAAGGCCAAAACTTCCGGGTCAACCGGTCTGGTCTGGTCTGGTCTGGTGGTCTGGTGGTCTGGTTCGGTCTTGAGGATAGGCGGCCCAAAAAAGAAATGGATACTCGTCCAAGCGAGAGGTCCTTTTAGTTGTATAAGTGGTAGCGAATGGGTTTCTGAGAGGAGATAGAGTCAAGGAAACAAGCCCAATGGTCAAGAAAGCGACAGATGGAAGAGCGCCAAGAGAAATCCACAAAGTGACAGGAGTAGGACAAAAAAGGAAATAAGGAAAAAAAGGGAATATTGCCTGAGCGAAAGAAGATTTGTTGTTGTGTATGAGAATGGAGAAGGAAAGAAGAGGCCAAGGGAAGGCCGGATATGAAGCAGCTTTAATGCCCCGAGACGAGGATCACGGCATCCCAGGAAAGGACAAAGACCAATACCGACTCGGGCGGCTCTGGTACTGAAACCCGAAGAGGAGCTGAAAGAGGCAATGAAACAGTACACTCGTGTCTGAAAGAAGTGGTCTTCCTCGAACGGGTCGAGGATATTGGTCTGAAAGGCGTCTGTTTGAACAAGTGTGGGCGGTTAAGAGATAGAGAGACCATGGGCGGCTACAAAAAAAGAATTATGGATAACGTTCTCCACGTTTGAGCACAAGAAGAGATGATGTTCATTCCGTACTACGGAGTTTGATCAAGCGCCAGCAGTCAGGGAAATGGGTTATCTTGGTCAAAGGGCATGGGTTCAAAAAGTTGGATAACGAAAACAAAGCTAAAGAGGAAAAGCCAGGATCTTGACAGCCAGCCGATCTGCATATGTCCATCAGGCCCATAACAGTTGAGCGCCTGGGGAAATTGAACGGGGTCGCTGCATTGCATGTGGTGTGAGCACAAGACAAGAAGAAGCGCGAAGGTGACAGGGGAAGGGAAGGGAAGCAAGAGCGGGAAGACTAAGGCAAGGTGGGAAGAACAGGGATGCGCATCATAGTTGCACCGGCAGATGAAACAAGGAAAGGTTCTTGATGTCTTTGAAGAGTAAACAAGAATGTCATTCACTCAAGGACAGTTGGGCAAGGTCCATCCAGCGTCTTAGAAAGAGTCCATACAAATGCTTCTTGGTGTTGAGATGAAGAGTGTGGATCTCTGCGGCCACTAATTGGCCCGTTTGTTCTGGAGGCGCGCGTTTAAGTCAAATTAGGCGACTCCCGAAATAGTTAGCTTATCTATTTTGAGATCCCTTGCGGGTCTTTATTGGGTCTAATGATTTAACAGGTACCATCTGTCACAAAATTGGTGCAGGAGGTACTTGGTAGAAGAGTCTGGGGGGGATGAAAGACGAGCGCTTGCGATGGGCCTTTGAACAGGTCACTTAGCGTATAATGAAGCAGCAGATGGGACGTTTCAGGTCCCACGATGATCCAGAATGGATTTATTTTCCCTACTTATCTGATGATCATCTTTTGGCAAAAAGATTAGATAAAAGATGTAATCATGTTTCGGTGAAATGTTTGTCCAGTGTGTCCTGTAGTAGATCTGAACTTTTGGGGCCCGGGCAGGCAGGCGCAGGGGTTAGGTGCTCTAACCTTAGCGTCCGTCAACTGTGGCTCCAAACTGTGGCTTCAATTCAGGGGATCGCGACTGCCGTTGAAGAAACATTTCATCGTTAATGACCATTCCAATTGATGAACAACCAACAAGACAATTAAACTCAAAATTTCATCTCATCTTCTGTTTCAACTCGTCCAATATCCTAGCAATGAAATAATGTTCGTTTAAGAGGCTGTCGTTACAAGCCTTCCTCCCGTGCGTCAAGCCTGCTGGTGTTCATTAACGCGTCGCAACTCACGCGATGTCCTCTCCAAAACGCCGCTCTCTTCGTCTCTATGCAGACAACCATGACGAACTAGAGAGCCCCAAGGCTAGAGTCGCACCAGTCATCGACATCACAGAAGATAGTCGGGACCGGTCACCAAAGTCCGAGTCAACTGAGGCCCCTGTCAGTTTACCCATTGCAAAGTCCCCTGTTAGAGCGCCGAACTCCAGCTCCAAACTTAACCACTTGGGGCGTCTTCGCAGGCTCGACAGCCATGGTCTGTCCGACACGCAGATTGCAGAAAAGTTAGATTGGTGCATGCGCCGGTCTACAATGGGTAAGCGTGTAGGCGCTGCGTCCCGAACCATCCTATATCTTACGGGGATGTGGCCATGGGAGTTCGCCGGCGGTTTCTTGCCCAAGAAATGGGGTATCATCATGCTGGAGGACATCAGGAGATTGTTGAGAAGTGTTTGCAAAAGCGCGAGAACGAATGGGCCTGGACCTCATACCATAATTGTTCAAAACTTTCTTCTGGGGTGCGCAAAGAAGCGCGATACGCACTGCCCACATCTTCAACATAGCGATGTGCTGGATGCTATCGATCACTTCAGTGCAGACTTTTACACGAAAAGGGAGGTGATAACGCTCATCAATACTCCGCCTGCCAAAAATCGGATTGAGGAAATGACAGTGCTGGGGTCTGAGGAAAGGGAAGATGATGAGAGCGAGGATGTCGAGAGTGAGGATGATCCAGTTGAAGCTATTGAGATACCCGATTCAGAAAGTGAATGGGAAGATTGGACCGGATACAACTTTGATGATGACGTCGAACCAACGGGTCACAACGAGGCGGCCAGTGTGGTGATGAAACGGTCTAGGTCGCCTTCGTTACCTGCTTTGCCAGAGAAGCGTTCACGGATGACAGGTCCAAGCAATCCATATATCGGCACCACTCATACGATACCCCAAGATGTAGCACTATCTGGCACTATATGCAATAGCAGCAATGTCATAGTTGTCCAAGATGCAGCTGTAAGCCCGTTTCTTCTACCTCTGCGAACGCTCGATACTAACGTCTACAGTCACAAACCGATATAATACCAATACATCGTCCAAGAACGTTGGCAAACCTTGTTGACGAGTTCGAGGTGATTGAGATCGAAAAACAGAAAGAGCTAGATGCAGTGACTCATTCTCTTCACGAAGTCACGGCCTCAATTGAAGACAATGAGGCCAACGAAACAAAGTTAGGCAGCGACAAAGTCGAAAAGCTATGCACAGACGTCAAATCTTATGAAACAGAAAGGGAGAAAATAATAAAAGGCAAGCGCTTCGTCGAGGAGCATCACGAGGACATGGCCATGAGCGCCGACGACCTCGAAAAGGCGATACACAAGTACACGACAAGACTCGAAGAGTGCGATCGCTTGATCGCGCAAGCAAACTCGGACGTGTTGGAAGAACTAGAAGCCATTACGCAAAAGGATTTTGAACTACGGGATGAAGAGAAGCGGCTGAAGGCGCGCGGACAAGAGCTTCTTCAAGAGGTGGAGTATTCCAACACTCTTAAGACGTTGATGAGGTTAGGTCCAGCGGGGATGTCAACTTTACTGGCCAAACTCGAGACAGCGAATGTTTCTCTGGTTGCTATGGCTGAAGATGTATTGATAGAGCGTGCTGTTGCCTCACTGGATGACATATTTGAGAATGATGAGTCACAGGAGCAAAGACAGGCAGCGGAATGATGGATAGACTAAACAAACTGCGTCCTCGCCAGGAACTATGTATGATCATAAGAGGAGGGCTGTTAAACAAGAACAATTAGTGGTAGTGCTACGACAAAGCTGCTCCTTCAATATACCCCAGGGGCTTGACTGTCTCACCATTTTGCAATTCTTCTCTTCTTCGCTACCGCTTCTGCTACACTCTCTAACACGCCTAGCCACCAGAACACGTTCATTCGCTAATTATTGAGTAAAGATGACATATCTATCAAAAGTTGATAGAACTGGTCTGTTAATCTTGCCTGGGAGAATTGCGATGGATCTGTACAGTCGCGTTTCCATACTCAGGCTTCACCAGGCCAACACGACTAAGACGCGAGCGACAAGCCGCCATCAGCGCGTTTCAATTAACTACCAGGTCTCAGATATTCAGGAGAGTCTCTTGTCTTTATTGACTACCATCAAGACACCAATATCTAGGGTCGCTTGTTCAATTAATTGTGTTCAAGCTCAACAAGGGCGCTCATGTTTGTCTCTGTTCCGCTGTTATCTAACCATCCTGTCAGCCCAGTGGGTCATAAAAAAGTGACAGTCATTATCTGTAACCCGAAATGGATCGGGTGAAGCAGTCCATCCTATCGAACAAAATTTAACTACAAGATGATCCCTGTAATCGCGTGAGCATGGAACTCACAAAGTACATTAGGCGTTTTTAGTAGCTATTTAAGCAGAAAATTGAGATCTAAAGACCCTCAATACTTATTATCCCTGCTACAATAGAGTGAAAGCCCAGGTACTTGCTGGAATTAAGTGGCTAATTTTCTGGCGTGCTATTGGACATTTGTAGTTCATCCCTAGCAAGGTTACAATATAGGAACTAGCTCCTACTGATATATTTGCTTCTTTATTTGCTTCTTTCCAGTTGATAGACTGATCCAGCCCAACTCAACCCAATCCAATTCAAATCCAACTCCCCTTGCTGTAGAAAGATATCATATACTTTTGTTACACGTCTCGTGAAGACTCAGAATTGATTCGTTCGGTTCTGTTTGGTGTCATCTATCACATCTCGTCACCTGATTGCCACTACATATAAAACCCCCTCTCTGTCCCTCCTATATGATGTTTCAGTCTCTAACACGTCAACATCTTCTTTCACTTCATTCGTCAATTGAGTCATATATATATTTATAATAATTATGACTTCATACGTTAAGTCGGGAAGACCACTTGGAAGACCAGTAGGTCGCAAGGACTCATACTCACCACGCAACAAGCTTGGACTCACTGCTGCTAAGAAACAAGATGTCCCGTTGTCACTTCCCCCACCTCCTCCATCCACTCTTGAAGTCTCCTGCCCGACAAGACAGGTACGACAAATCAGGATGACTGACGAGCAAATCATCACCAAGCTAAACAGAGAACCAACAGACGATCCGCGCATTGTCGCCTGTCGAAACATCCTCAAGCTGACGGGCCAATGGCCTTGGGAGTGGGCTCAGGGCTTCGAACCCAAGAAATGGACCTTGAACATCGTCGGAGACCTGCGTATTCTTCTTGATGGCATACGTTACAAGGTGGATGTGGATCCAAGCTTGACGGCCAATAATTTCAAGAAGGTTAAGGATGTCTTGCGCGCGCATGCGTGTGGACGTGACGCCGAGTGTCCGCAGTTACAATATCAAGATGTGCAACATGCATTGGAACTTTTCAAAGTCAGGGTATCAAGGAGGAAAGCAATTAGACAGGAGGTCCCGCTGCCGGCTCCAATAGCTGAGATGGCTCCTGGACCTATTGTTCCAGTTGCTCGCCTTCCAACAGCCGTGGTTGCAGATAAGTCGGACCAAGTCGATGAGGGTATAGAATGCGACCCACCTTTAAGCCCTCCCTTGATAGAAGAGGAAGAGACTCCATCTGAATGCAGTCCAGATGTCATGCCTATCTCAATGGATAGCAGCGTAGAGATGTCTCCTAAATCACCCCAAAGTCCTGAGCTTCTTACCATGGAACTCCCAAGCCGCAAACGTACTCGCACTATTGAAGAAGAAACTTCATACGAGATGCAAATTTACACTGTCATCTCTATCGAACCTTCCCCATTGGAGGAAACGGAGTCAGAGACAAATGATACGGTAAGATTTCCAAAAATCAAAATCATATACGTCGTCATCTAACATATATAAAGGCCCCCACAGAAAAGGAACACCAGCTCCAAGATATCTCAGAGATCATAGCAGGGCTGAATCTTCTTGAATCAAAAGAAAATGAAGAGAAACAAAAGATCGTCGACGACATCGCCAAGTCAAAAGACTCTATGCAAGAGAAAAGGACCACTGGCCCTGTCAGTCTCACAACAACACAAGTCAGAAGCGAAGATCTCGATAGGCTGTACAGACTCCTCGGAAGCCACCGACAACATTTGACCAACATGAAGAAGACACGAGTCCGTAATGAAAAGCCATTGAGATTCTTGGGTCCAGCAGCTGCCCGACAACTTTCCAACAGTCTGAAGAAGTACGATATCAAAATTGGAAAGGTTGCCGCGTTGGTCAAAGAGACAGAAGAGCGGATCGAAGAAGAAAAGCGAAGGGGTGCGCGAAAGGATACGCGCCAGTCTTCAGACGCAACACTGCAGAATTTGAAGAACGACTTGCAGCTGCAGAAGCTGGAAAAGCGCGATCGAGAGCTCCGTCGAAATTTGGCGTATTATCATAGTCTGAAAGAGTTTGTCAGTCTAGAGCCTCAGGGTATGGAGTTGTTGTTGAGGAAGCTCAAGTTTGAAAACGTTCCGATATTGGAAATGGTGATGGAAGTTAAAAAGGTATGTTCTAACTAGCCAGTCAAGGGTTGTTATGTCGTCGTTTCTTCTTTACTAACTAGCTTATTGCAGAGTTTCCAAGCTGGTTTGATTTCTTAGGATAATCAGCATGTTGTACTACAGTAAGTGGAGGATCTGACAACATGTATAGGTACAACTGGTCAACGATTTGTACAATCACCTACTCATGTAAAGGAATAACGGTGAAACCCTGGCCTGTATTTGTTTTTATGGGAGATTTTGGAGTTATGCGGGCTCAATGATGGAACAAAAAGTTTTGAGCGTCATCTTTCTATATGGTAATTCATTCCATTGTCTTCGTCTCATGCAGGCTTTACCCTCCAAACGGAGAGCGTACATCCGTTATCGAGAGCGGTCAAAAAGTTATCTTTTGTAAACACACTTCTTTTCTTTGTAGAGATAGTGTCAAGGTTCACGGTGGTTCTTCACCTGTCATTGTTTATCCTCTTTCTAGGTTTCTGTTCAGAGAAGCTATAGGGTAGTTGGATTTGTGTAGCATTTGTATCTTGCCATCAAAACAACATAACCACGACTACTTACATTTCAATGAGTGATCTTAAAATCGCTAGTTACTTATAGAGTTGCTACACTTGTATTAAATGCAAAATTCTTTCTTCGAAGTGAACCAGAAACACCAAATTCTGACAGTGATATGCTATTTAACGCGTAAAATGGTAGGGCTGAGTTACTTCACTTCATTCTTTGTCCAACACCAAAGGTCGTCGTCAAAGACACTCATGATCATCCATGACTCTCCCAATAGGCTACCAGATCTCGCACAGGAGCGGCAGCCTGTCGATATAGAGCAGGGATTACATGCGGGTGGACGAATAGTACTGCACCAACAGGACGGGCGCACTGCTACCTTGCGGCCAGCTTCACTAGGTATTGGGTGTCTTCAGTGAACGATAGCTTGTTGGTGTAGTACAAGACAGGGTATAGTAATTGGTCCATACCCTTTAAAGTAGAATCAAATGGTTGCAACTTCAAGTCGCCTTGGAATTGAATATGCAGGTGAGATGGTTGCTTGACGCCAGGCAGCACACTCATTGAGGTGTCAGAAGGCCTGTCGGAGAATAAAGGCCTTTGGACGAAATTAATGAGTCAGTTCATAGCAATTTAGATTAGGTAGGTAGGCTTTATACCGTTCTTTTTTCTTTATCCAGGTTTACCTGCAGTGCGGCCCTAACTAAAGTATTGGCAGTGCCAACAGCTGTCATGGCATCAACCTGCATTCTTAGATAACTATAAACAGCCCTCATATTCTCTCCGTCTCTGGTCCCATAATAAAACTTCCTTCGTAACATTCATATTCACTTCAGCAGCATCTTCGTGATCTCCAGAAAGTAGAGAAGACAATATCTTGGTCAGTCTAGAGTCTCCTCCCTCGTCTTAGGCCTTGCACTCAGTATCTCGGCCAGCCTTTCTTGTTCTTCCGCTTACCTATTCAACCAAAGTCCTTTTCCCAAGCAGCGCATCTAGGCCAATATGGCGTCCTCGGCCAGAAGGTCAAGCAGCAGGCTCCTCACAGGAGGAGCCGTGAATCGACTCATAGAGGTCTTCTTGCCTGGCGGCAGCGGCATCCCTGCTGTCGCATTCTTTGCCTACATCGCGCCCTATCTCCTCGAGGTTGCAGCAGACACCTTCCAAAAACAGTGCGTGTCGAGCGTCGAGATTCAAGGGCACGACGAGGTCTTCACCTATGTCATGAGCTGGGTCGCTCGGAACAACAAGCTTTCGCGCAATAACCATCGCCTTCTTGCCTCCAGCAGCACCAGAACTGATCCCTCTACTATGCGTGGTCACCCTAGAGGGATGGCGAATGAGAGCAACGAGGATGATGATTCAATCGATGATATCGATACTACGGCAAGTCTGGACCTTCTCAGATCCAAGATCTCGTTGCACAATGCGCGCCCTCTGCACTGGACTCCATCCGTCGGTACACACTGGTTCTGGTACGAGAACCGTATCATCTCATTCAACAGATCTTCTGCCGTTGAGTCAGCGTCACCTTGGAGGGTTCGCTCTGAGACTGTCGTTCTCTCCTGCCTTGGCAGAAACCCCGACGTCCTCAAGCGCATCATCTACAACGCCCGCATCGAGTTCTTGGAGAAGCAGCGTGGTCGGACAAGCGTCTTCCGTGCTATGCAGACTCATATTGGCATCCAGCATACCTGGACACGATCCATGTCTAGGCCCTGTCGTCCCATGTCGACTATCGCCCTCGAGGAACACATCAAGCAGAGTCTCATTAAGGATCTAGCTCGCTACTTGAACCCTAGCACAAACAAGTGGTATGCTAGACGAGGCATCCCCTATCGACGTGGCTATCTCTTTTCTGGCCCGCCCGGCACTGGGAAAACAAGCTTGGCACTCGCAGCTGCTGGACTCATGGGTCTCGACATCTATATGATTAGTCTCTCGTCTCCAGATCTCTCAGAAGACAGCCTCGCAGGCTTGTTCCAGACCCTACCACGAACCTGCCTCGTTCTCCTCGAAGATATTGATGCAGCTGGTGTTTCAGCCAAGAGAGTGAAGAAGAAGAAGCCCGAAGCTGGAAAGAATAGAGGACCTGGGCTTGCTTTACTTCGAACTTCGCGAGAGCCAATCACTCTATCTGGCCTGTTAAACGTTCTAGACGGTGTCGGCGCGCAAGAGGGCCGCGTCCTTGTCATGACATCCAACCATACCGAGAACATTGACCCTGCGCTTCTGCGACCTGGCCGAGTTGACTATACCATTGAGTTCAAGCTTGCCTCCTTTGAGACCATCACACAGCTGTTCAAACTGATGTACGGCACGTCCAATGTTGACGATGGCGCTGAAGTCGGTTCCGACAAGATCGATGCGCTTTCTATTGAGTTTGCGCAGGCTGTTCCGGCGCACATGTTTACTCCCGCCGCAATCCAGGGGTATCTTCTCATGCACCAAGATGATCCCGTTGGAGCTGTATCTGCTGTCGGGGATTGGGTCGAACAGCAGAAGCGCCTGAAGAAAAAGGCCAAGGAGAATGAGAAGACAGAGGATGACAAGAAGACGGACCAGGACCAAGAACAGGATCAGTTGGAGGCGAAGGACAAGGTGAATGGGCCTATGCTGGACGAATAAGAGTAGAATGGACTGGCTACTGTTGCGAATGGCGCATAGGTAGAATGTGCGCAGGCACTTAGGACTGCAGCGAGCCCAGATTAGACCAGAAAAGAGTCCATAACCCAGTCAACTGGGTTTTCGCTCGCGAAAGGAGACACGGTCTTGTAATAGAGTTTTGTAAATTTCTAGACATTTTAGTCTAAAAGCATACCAAGTCCCTAAGACGTCCAAAATTAGATATATGCCAACATTAAAATCCTTTCATATTTACTATAAGCTGGATAGGCTACACAAAAGGTGATTGATTATGCGAAACCCTATATTCAACGTGTCGCTCTGTCTTACCCCCCTCAAACATCAACTCAATTCTTCATCTAAGCCTCTAGTCATGGTGCTCAAGTTCCTCCTTTTGCTCGGCCTTCTCAACACGACGCTCAAGGTCCTGGCCAGCGGCGAACTTGGAAGTATCCATGAGGGGAACAAACAAGGGCGCCTCGGTGAAAAGATATCGCATCTCCTCGAGGGGACGGTTAGCGGTCTCGGGGAGGATAGCCCAGAAGTAAACAGCGTTGGTAAAGTTACAGACCTGAGAATTGTTAGTTAGGAATACGATTAAGTAGTCACAATAGTTGAGCTTACAATAAAGAGGATGTACCACCTCCAGCCAATACCAGTCTTGTCGTCAAGAGCAACAGATGTAGTTTGGCCAATCATGGTGTTGAAAGCGAAGGACATCATGGTAGCCAGAGACACTCCCTTGGCACGAGTCTTCATATCAAAGATCTCGGCGGGAATGATCCAAGATAAAGGACCACATGTGGCACTGAAAGAGAAGTTGTAGATCCATGTGACGATGATGAATCCCCAACCAGCAGCACCGCCACCGTTGTTAGAGCCAGGAGGGAAACTGGCGAGAAGGACAGTGGCGATGATAAAGGTGATGCAGTTGAGAATGTTACCACCGATAAGAGGCCAACGTCGTCCCGTTCTGTCGATGAAGAGCATACAAAGGAATTGAGCCACGAGAGCAATGACGGAGGAAATCATCTGGTATCGAAGAGTTTCGTCGCCTTGAATACCGATCTTGGCGTAAATGGCAACCGAGTAGTACTGAATAGCGCTTACACCAGTCATCTGCGCAGCGACTTGGACAGAGATGGCAAGCCAGAGTCGTCGGAAGCAAGATTTATCAGTGAAAAGCTCACTGTAGCTTTTGGCAGAAGCTTCATGCTCGAGGGCGAGACGCTCCTGGATCTGGTCAAACTCAGCCCTCACCCACGCATCGTTTACATCGCCGTGAGCGTGAAGGTTCGCAAGGGTCTGGAGACCTTCCTCTTCACGACCGTGGTCTATCAGCCAACGGGGCGATTCAGGGAAGAAGAGAATAAGAGCAGCCAGGAATACGGCGGGAAGGTTCTGGATACCGAGGGGAATGCGCCATTGGCCTGAGTTGTCGTCGCTGATTCCAGTGTATGTTCCGTAACCGATTGCTGTGGCTACGAGGGCACCTATGCCGAGCATGAATTGCTGAAGGGCTGTTACGCGGCCGCGGATATCGGGATGGCAGAGCTCGCCTTGGTAGACTGGGACAATCATGACAAGAAAGCCAACGCTGATGGTGTTAGTGAGGTAGGTATTGGGGTATACGGGGGCAGACATACCCAAGACCAGCGAGACAACGACCTGAGTAGAGATAGTTGATATGATCAGCGGCAGTCTGCAGACTTCCACCGAGGATGAAAATGAGAGCACCGATCATGATGGTCCATTTTCTTCCCAGACGATCACCCGCGTAACCAGCAAACATGGCACCGAAGAATGCACCACCGGTAAAGACTGAAACTACAGCGCCACTGCGGAATATTAGATGCGTCCGAGGAAGAGGGACAGGAGACATACGTCGCATTGGGATCATCGCCGAACTTGCTCTTAAAGTTGCCAGATGCGATAACCTCAGCAATAACACCGAGATCATAACCATAGAGCAAGGAACCCAACGATGCAAAGACGGAGACAAGGAACTGGTACCACTTTGGTGGGAGAGCCATGGTGAATATGTGACTGCCTTGTTGAAGCAGACGATGAAGAGAAGTGGAGGATAGAGATGTAATGAGGTGATCAACACATCTTATTTAAATAGTGCTCGCTCTTACACGACATGTTCCGTAGACAACGGGATACAACAATTACTAGACAGGGGCCTGTTCCGAGTAACCGGCTGTCCGCGGTCATGATTTGTACGAGTATCAGCAGTAAATGAAACTAAGGCAGGGAACTTTTCAGCAAAGATCACCAGAAAAGGATTCCGAGCGGAGAATGGGGGGAATAACAAGATTGACGCAGCCATCGAATGTCTTTGCCCATGGGGAGAAGAGGGAAAAACTGGAGTTCGCCTAACTACTTCCCCACGGAGGTGGAGAATTCGGGAAAATATGCTTCATTGGTAACTGTAACTGTACTCGGTCAGATTGGGGGGGGGGGATCTTTTGCCCATGGGGATCAGTAGTCAAGTTGGAGAGGCCTGTCTGTCTGAATTGGCGGAGTGTCCTGTTGTCAAAGTCAAAACGTGTCTGTCAGTCGGAAATTAAAGACGATTCAAGTGCCGTATAATCCGATTGGAGCGCACAATTTGCGGCTCTGAGAGTAACAGGAAGAGCCTCGTCAAAGACTAAGAGATGGCCTCGTTACAGGCAAGTTTGGTTGGTGCGCGAAGGAGAACTGAGAGCGGAATGAAGAGAGGGAGACTTGTACTTACTTGACTTACATGGTTTATCTAGTGGATAGGCCGTTGAATCTGATCCCTGTAGTCTCCATTATTAGTGTCTTCAGTAGTTACCGTGCAGATGCAAACGATAAGCATTTTAGCTTTTGGGGTATGATGATACAAGGCTGTATCATTGTTGAAGATAACTATAATAACATCATCTCTTATCCTCACAGTAGACAAATACCGGTGTTCCTCAAGCTATAAACCAAGTCTGCCCACCTACCAAACCACAACTACAAGGATCTCAATAACCTCGGAGTTGAGTTCCTCCCCCGGCCGAAAGCCTCATGCCGTTTAGTCTCGTGTTATTGCGAGATAAAACCAAGCGCACCAATCACTATCTCAGCCCACTCAAAAGAAGCGCGCGAACCAGGGTCTTTAAGGCAGGGATACAGAGGGCGGGCTTGATACCGTCGTACAGTACAACGGGGTACACCTGACAATTGAACCTGACCCGGCCTGACCTGACCTGGTTTGACAGGTTTTAGTGCCATCTTGGGAAGATGAGGGGAAGTTGTAAGTTGAGTGCGAGTGTGAGTGATAGTCAAAAAAGTAGACACGCATACCAATTTTAATACTGGAGATGAGGGGCTAAGAGTAGACAGACATAAATTGTGATCCTTCTTCAAGTCCGTCTTTTTTTTTTCTTCTTGTAACATTCACTCTTGCAATTGTTGTTGTTGCAAGTACATACATACATAGATCAGATCAGATCAAACATGGCTACGTTTACTCGCATTGCGGACGATGAGCGTCCTACCATCTCGGTTGACCCAAATGCTGTCATCTCCACTATTGACGATAACATCTATGGTGGTTTCACAGAGTATGTCTCATAATGTCTCACATTTCCCTCTCGATTCATCTTCATCACACTCTCATTTCACTCAAAACTAACATGACTCCCTCAGACACATGGGCCGCTGCATCTACGGCGGTATCTACGACCCCGGCAACCCCCTCTCCGATGAGAATGGTTTCCGCAAGGATGTCATTGAGGCCATGAAGGAGCTCAACTGCCCTGTTGTCCGATATCCCGGTGGTAACTTTGTTGCTACATATCATTGGCAAGATGGCATCGGACCTCGAGAGAAGAGACCTGCCAGGTGAGCCTTACTCCGTACACCACGGAACAGGACGCGAATTAACGTTTGGGTAGACCTGAACTTGCTTGGATTGGAACTGAGAGCAACGAATTTGGTACAGATGAGTTCTTGAAGTGGTGTGAGATTGTCGGCACCGAGCCTTATTTCTGCCTCAACTTTGGAACTGGTGAGTCTCGCATATTCGACCCATTGTTTGATGTATGCTAATTACTGTCCAGGCACTCTCGATGAAGGTTTGTTTCACTTCAGATTGAGTCTTTGAGCATAGATACTAACTTCTACAGCCCTTGCATGGGTCGAGTACTGCAACTCCGACCGACCAAGCTACTACGCCAACCTCCGTCGTCAAAACGGACGCGAGAAGCCTTACAACGTACTTCCCTCTCATCCGCCTGCGTCGTCCTTCTAGCTAACACAATCTTCACAGGTCAAGTACTGGGCTCTCGGAAACGAAATGTGGGGAGCATGGCAAGTCGGCCAGATGACAAAGGAAGATTACGCAAAGAAGGCTTACCAATGGGCCAAGGCCATTAAGCTCCTTGACCCCAGTGTCACCCTTATACTCTGTGGTGAAACTGGCCATAGCACTTGGGACTCGTACGTTATCAAGGAGTGCGTCAAGTTTGACGTGCACGGCTTGGGCGGTAGCACGACTGCTAGTCTGATCGATCAGCACAGTATTCACATCTACACTGCCAGCTCAGATCATTACAAGAACGCCACTGGTATGTTTAGTCCTCGAAGCTATGTTTGGTGATGGTATACTAACAAATACAGCCCCTCGTTCTGCTGAGCGCGCCATTGAGATCGCATCCGGCCTCATCGATCTCGCCCGTATCGAAAACGGCGTTCCTCCCACCGTTCCTCGTCAAAAGATTTGCTTTGACGAATGGAACGTCTGGGACCCCGAGCGCGCCCCTGGTGAAGAAGGCGCCGAAGAAAAGTACAACCTCTCCGACGCCCTCGCCGTCGCCATCTGGCTCAACGTCTTTGTCCGCCAGAGCAAGCACGTCGCCATGGCCAACATCGCCCAGAGCGTAAACGTCATCTCCCCTCTCATGACCACCAAGGACGGTCTCCTCAAGCAGCCTACTTGGTGGCCTCTTCTCCTGTACAGCAAGTACATGCGCGGTTCAACCATCGCTGTCAACGTTCGTGCAGGCGAGTATCTCGGTGAGACACATCCCAAGTGGATTCGTGGTACTATCGAGACACCTTGGTTGGACGTCAGTGCTGCGCTTGATAAGGATGGCACTGTTAACCTTGCTGTGGTAAACATCCACGAGGAGAAGGATTTTGAGACCGAGTTAAAGGGCTTGAGTGGAAAGGACGTTGAGGTACACAGTGTTAGCGGAACAGATGTCAAGGTTGTCAACACAGCGGAAAAGGAGGAGGTTGGTATTAAGGAGTCTAAGTGGAATGGCGAGGGTTTGTTCAAGTTCCCCAAGCACTCTTTTACTTTGTTGCGGTGGAAGCAGTAAATGTTCTTGATTTGGCCGGAAAGGAACGGATAGCCATAGATGTCTAGATGCAAGTCATGAATCGTGACAAAAAGAAATGTCATCCCTTTTGCTACCAATGTTCAATCCCATTTAGTCATGTATTTACCACCTCGATTGGCAAGTTCAATACTCGTATGTTTCATTGTCATTCATATATCATAGTATTTGTCTCCATTGTCCGTCCCTTTGAAGATGGTGATCCCAATTATCGTGTGAATCTAAAACTCTTCCCAAACTCCTAACCTGCAAGTAACTCAATAGCAAATTTCCCAATCGCCTCTCTCAACTGATTCAAAACTCCCTCCTCGATCCAAAAATGTCCCGCCGTCTCAATCTCGATCCCTCTAAATCCAGAATCTATCTTCTCCCGTAACCTCGCTGTCCAAGATCTGAACCTTGACACAGTTGTGAACCCATCCTCATCCCCAAAGATCACCAACGATGGATTTCTAATAAGCTTTTCTTCCGCTGCCACATCATGCGGATCCTTGTTCTTTGTCAGTGCTGACGGAAGGATGGACATTGTTAATGCATGCATGACGATGCCTTGGGGTGGTGAGATCATGAGGTAAGCTGGCCTTGGCATAGTTAAATCCGCGATTCTCGGTAAACATTCTCCTGGTTGGGGCTGTTCGGTGATTTTTGGCGGAGACGTCTGCGACACATTGCGGGAATGCCTCCCTCCCCGCGCTTTTGCGATGAAATCATGAACGCCCTTTCGGAACCTCTCATCATCCAGGGAGAAGCTCCTTCTTGCACTTGAATGGCTTCTTCTGGGACTACCACTTTCATCGCCACCAACTCTGACACCGCGCTTACTCCTCCCTCTCGCTGATCCTTCCATCATAGCAGAACGAGTACTCGACAAGACGACATTCTGCTGTTCGGCTAAATGCTCAGCTCGAAGGCGGACTTCTGCAGCATCAGAGCCTGCAATTGGTGATATAAACGATTGAAGGATCGCATCGAGCGGGGGTATCCGAGTCGTTACAAAGGCGCCGTATGAATAGCCACCCATAAGCAAGACCGGCCGTATTCGAGGAGCTGAAGTGATGGCCGCATCTAAACTAATCGGCACGTCTGAACTCGTCGGCGTTGAGGGTTCGCTTTGTAGAACACTTTCTAGATGATATGATTTGAAGGGATCGAGGTAGTGAACGTAATGTAGAACAAAAGCTACAATGGTTGCATAATCGTCTCGTTCGGGTTTCGAAGTCCATGAAGTCCGTCCAGCAGATCCATGTGCACCTCTACACTTGTTAGCACTCATTTGCTATCATCATGGCCAGAAACATACCGGAAATTAAAAGTCGCTACCAGGAAACCTTTCCGAAGCAATTGCGCAGCCGCAGCTCCTACCACAGGATCATCATAGCATCCTCCCATAGGCGCATAAGGATGAGCCACCACAGCGGCATGTTTCAGCCATTTCGGCGCTTCTGGATTCGCAGATAACGAGAGGGGATGGTAAATGCGGCAGTCGAGGGGAGTTCCATCGTTTATGCTAGGGAGGGTCAGAGTGATTGTTGGTTCTGGAAGCATCTTGGCCGTGTCAAGGCATGTTGGTTAAGTGAATTGGATTGGATTGAGTTGAGTTGAGTTGGAACAGAAGCAACGGAGTGGGATAAGCAGGATAAAAGCAAGATATGGGAAACATGACATGGGATTGTGGAGGGAATATGTTACGTCAAATCCTGGGGAAAGCTTGGTGCACGGACGCGGAATGACAACCGAGATCCGGAAGAATCACAAGCAAGAATAGATAGCCTTAATACGTAATTTAGAATTGGGGTAGTTTGATTGATGCGATTAAAGACATGTTCATCAGAATATTGGCTTCCAAATCACCATATCAAGTCAATGGGGACTTCGCTACATCAAGATGATATCTCAACCATCGATGGATGATATGTGGTGCAAAGAAGAAACATGTCTGTTTCAGTTGGTATGAGTTTACGGATTCAAGCTCACACATTGACAAGCGGATGGGTCAAAACAAGAAAACATAATATTAGATTCATAACTATACATCTATATCAATTCCCATCATTCTTTATTGGGCCTTCTTCTCCCCAGCATCCTTAGCCTTCTGTCTCCTCCTCTTAATCCACCCTCTAAGCTCATTAATCAGTCCCATCACCAGCGGCACACCCACTGGTCCGAGGAGCGGCAAATAAACCGCAATCTTATGCTCATCAGGGAAATACAATTGACCAACCATGCTCTTCTCAAAGAACGCCCGTTCTGCTTCCTCCTCAGCGATTCTAGCGTGAAGGAGGCCAGAGGGTGCGCCTAGACTAGCGCATGCTTGTTGAAGGTGCTCCATGCTGGATGAGACGCCATCGGCAACGCTGTGAGGGATCGAGATGGAGGGGAGAGCAAGAGACAGTCTTGCCAATGAACCCAATGTTGATGAGGCGCGTAGCAGCAGATCTGCTGAGCGGATACGAGATAGTGTAGATAGTCTGAGAGGTAGGGATCCTGATTGAGGAGTACCCAAGAGCGACAGTAAGTGCCCAGTAAAAGTCAGCATCGGCTGCTTCAGCGTCTCACTCGACACATGGGCCGTTGTCTCGGGAAGACTGAGAAGATACACACTGCCCCACTGGGGAAACATCCACGACTGAGCCGTCTCAGCCTCCGAATTGAGGCCAATCTTCTGATCACCAATATAGATAACAAAGTTGACAGTCGGGGCGCCAGCAATGGAAGGCGATAGTGGCCACTCGGCGGCATTGATGAAAGACGCAAGATCTTCCTTGCTCAACACCTGAGATTGAGCACCTGGTGTCGCATAGAGCTGCACCTGCGTATCAATCGTAAAGTTATGGATGGGGCCCAGCACGTCAAGCATGGGCTTCATGTATTCTTCGATCGCACTTTCGATATCCCATGTACTAGGTGTAGCGCCGGCCGTGAAGAGCGAAAAGGTTAAATGGTAGGTAGGCGAATATCGTAGCGATCGGGTGGTTCGCTTGGAGAGCATGTCGACGATCTCGGGGGTCAAGCCTTGGGGCTTCGCATCAGGAGCTGAGGACGTCGATAGGAGGTAGGAGATGATGGACTGTTCTTCTCGGAAGGTGGATTGGAGTTCGTTGGCGATGTAGGTCGCAAGAGCGGAGGAGGAAGATGAAGCGGATGGTACTGCGTTGGAAGAGTATGCGATGTTGAGAACAGCTGAGTCGGGGTCGAGAGAAGCAGAGTTGCTCTCGCCAGGCGCAAGCTGGATTGTCAAAGCGACGTGCGACTCGTCGTCGACAGCAGGTGATGGTGAAGCGCCGCCTTTGGGGGCGAGTTGAAGACGGAGATGGTGACCGGAGAAATCATTGTGATCATCGAGAGCGTGCTGTGTCAATCGCACAAGATTCTGCGCTTCGCTTTCCTGTAGCGCATCGGCCTCGACAGAGATCTGAAGGGGAAACACAGGACGGCAAGCCTAGCATCATTAGCCACCAAAACAAGTCACATGCTTCAAAGAAGAACAAACTCACCTTTCCCTCGGCCCATTGCATCATCCCGTCGAGCGGAAGATTGGCGCGATAGATGGTTGTAGTCTTCCACCATATTGGCACACCAAGACAGAGGACAAGCAGCCAAAAGGAGATGACGATGCGGGTTCTCCTCGAAGCGTCGGAGGGTTTCTCGGGGGGTGGCTCTTGGGCCTGAGGCGCCGTGGAAGTATCTTTGACGTCGCCGGGCGCCATTATGCCGTCCGGGAGAGGTAGATGTAGAGGGTTGAGGCGGGGGAGTTTGAACGATTGCTCTTATCAAAGCTCCCTGTCGATTCGATGTACTTGGTGGAGGGATGGAGCTTAGCTTAGACACGACATCACGATATCACGTGAGGTCGGGAAGTATAAGCGCCGACGCCGATGGTGACATTCATTGTCAAGGGTCTCATCTTGAATCAGTCAATTTTGCTGTTTGTATTTCTGTTGCTGAATGGGCTATAACGTATTGCCATAGTGAACTGCAGAATGACCAATCGTAGAGAAAGTTGGCTTGGAATATTGACCGAACTCTATAGAGTAACGAATGCTTCGTCGACCAAAGCCAATCTACTCATCAACCACTGACGGAACGTTTTATGACACTACTTAAATTAAACAGGGCCAATTGAGTTTTGAGGTAACAGCTCCAAAGACGGTCACATGCATCGAAGCCAGTCAATTGGATTGTCAAAGGGAAACTAGGTACTTCTGAACTACCAGAAATGGAATCACATTAAGATGGAAATATGCCATTGAGACGTCTTCTTCATTTCGCCTACCTATCTATGAGAAGGTGTACCAGTCTCGCACTACCTTGAACGATGATACACTACAGACTAATGCTCGAGAATCACCTCCCCATCTGATCTAGTTCAGCCCTATAAATGACCGTGCTGGTTGCATTCAAGGTTAATCTCGTGTCAGTCAAGGATCGCCAGGAACCGTCAGCACTTTCTTCACCTTCTTCCAGCTACCTAGAAACATTTCTTGGCATGGATCCTGCATCTCTCCCCATGGATGTTTATTCCCGAAGCCACGGCAGTTGACATCACCACATCAGCATAGCCTCCAAACTTATGTCAGAGCAGGCAATTTTTCTCACCACTTGAAGTTTATCTGTCCAACACCGTAACCTTGCTCAAGTTTGCCGTTGAATATGAGCATCAAAATTCTGCCACATTAACGTCCTCTCCCTCTTAATTCTGATTATAGAAATCTTTATAAATAGCCCCAATTACTCGCATACAACCCTTACACGTCCTTCGGTGCTTTAGTGGGGAGTTCTGTCGTCACCTTTCCTGTTATCGCTATCAGCTCATCCATAGACCCACGTCACTGGTCTTCTTTACATCCTCTCCCCTTCCTCCCCTCCTAATCCTCAAACAACAACGATGGCTCGTAAGTTTAACTCCAAGCCTCTCATCTTATTACACCCTCTAACTCTTCCCAGTCCCTCTCGTAGTAACGATCCCAGTGATCGTGGCTTCCATAGCTTACCTCAGCGTCCGCGCCTCGGTATGGTACGATCTGTTGCTCCTGCGCTGCGTCACCGTCGCCGCATCGCGTATGTACTATCGTGAATGGGTCGACCGTCTGAACCTCTACTATCTTCTCGAAAACATCGCCACGAACGAAGCCACGGCTGATCGCGCGCTGCTCATATTCGAAGGCAAACGTCACTCGTACAAAGATGCTTACGAGCAGGTCCTGAAGTATGGGCAGTGGCTTAAGAAAGAGGGAGTCAAGAAAGGTGATATTGTGGCGCTGGACTTTCAAAACTCGGATACATACGTTTTTCTCTGGTTGGGTCTTTGGAGTATTGGTGCGAAGCCGGCTTTTCTCAACTACAACCTCTCCGGGGCATCGCTGGTGCATTGTATAAAGGCTGCTACGACGAAGCTGTGTATTGTGGATCCCAATGTTGAGGAGAATGTTGGAAAGGATGTTCGTGAGGAGTTGAAGGATATTCGCTTCATCGTCTATACCCCAGAGGTTGAGACGCAGATTGCTTCCATGGAAGCTATCCGCGTACCAGACTCCGAGCGCTCCGAAAACAGCCTTTCAGCTATGGCAATTCTCATTTACACCTCTGGAACTACCGGTATGCCCAAGGCAGCTATTGTATCTTGGGGCAAGTTGATCGTTGCTGGTTCAATGGCCGAGCAACTCCTCGACCGCTCGAAAGGCGATATCATGTACTCGGTAAGCGCCAACCCGTCTGGATCTCATAGCCTGCTAATCATTTAGTCAATGCCTCTTTATCACTCTTCTGCGACAATCTTCTCTTTCAGTGCAACACTTCTCTCAGGAAGCACTCAGGCCCTGGGTCGCAAATTCTCCGCAAGAAACTTTTGGAATGAAGTCCGCGCATCGGGTGCAACATCTATCCTCTACGTTGGTGAGACCCTTCGCTATCTACTCTCTACACCACCCCAGTACGACCCTGAGACGGGCGAATGTCTTGACAAGAAACACAACGTCAAAGTCGCTTTTGGCAATGGCCTTAGGCCGGATATTTGGAATGAATTCAAACAACGGTTCGGTATCGAAGGAATCTGTGAGTTTTACGCTGCTACGGAGGGAACCTTTGCAACTTTCAACCTGAGCAAGGATGACTTCGCCGCTGGCGCCATTGGCCGTAATGGATGGATTTACAATCTCATCCTAAGCCGATCCGTTACTCTTGTGGAAGTGGACTGGGATACCGATCTTCCAAAGCGCAACCCCCGTACAGGACGATGTTACAAAGCCCGTGCCGGCGAACCAGGCGAGATGCTCTTCCGTCTCCCTTCCAACAACCCATTCAAGCGATTCCAGGGCTACTACGGCAACCGCGACGCTACCGAGGCGAAAGTTCTTCGCGATGTCTTCAGCAAGGGCGACGTGTGGTTCCGAACGGGTGATGTTTTGCGATGGGATAACGAAGGCCGCGTCTTCTTCCATGATCGCATTGGCGACACGTTCCGCTGGAAAGGTGAAAATGTCTCTACGGCTGAAGTGAGCGAGGCGATGTGCAAGCACACCAGCGTCAAAGAAGCCAATGTCTACGGTGTAAGCCTACCCCATCACGATGGACGAGCAGGTTGTGCATCGGTCCATCTCGCGTCTGATCCCACGCCCGAGACCATGCAGGATATAGCGACACATGTGCGCACTGAGTTGCCCAAGTATGCTAGACCTTTGTTCCTGAGAATTGCGACTGAGTTGGGTGGAGGACAAATCACAGGTACGATGAAGCAGCAGAAGCACGCTTTGCGAGAAGCAGGCGTTGACCCTGCTCACAAGAGCCTTGGTGAGGTATATTGGCTCAAGGGGGAGACTTATGTGCCATTCACGGACAAAGATTGGAATGAGATGAACAGCGGCAAGGTAAAGTTATAGAAGACCTATAATAATATGTATATATATCGACAGGATACCCATGAACATAGAGTAATCGCATAGTTTAAGCTTGTTTCAACAAACACTGCATAATTAATGCCAAATGATGACCATGATCTTTTCAGTCGATTCTTGGTTTGAATAATGACTATTGACAAATAAATTCATCTATAGACCTAATGATATGATATGCTATGTAATATGATGTGATATATCCATTGATGCTTCATGTACGCTCCAACTAAATCCTCCTCTTTCACATACTCCGTGAGTGGGTTCATTACACGTCACAATATTTTGGTAAAATCCATCCACAAATGCTCTCCACCAATGAATGACCTTAAATAGGTCTTATCTGATCAACTCATGATCCTGCTATACCCAAGCCAACACGTTGCTGGCCTTGTCCACTCGCGTAGCTTTGGCCCATGCCGTTTCCGCCAGGGGCTGTGCCGGTTCGTTCCCTCATCCTTCTGCCCTCCATAAGTCCTCGGAGTCCTCGCTTCTGCAGTCCGATCACGCTGCTGAGCTCGCCGCTCCATACAAAGTTGTCGCGCTCACTTCCTCCAATCTCGGATGAGCTCCATTCCGAGCCACTCTGGCTTGTCGTAGCAGACAATTCGTCACTGGAAGGCCGGTTGAATTGCTGTACATTCGTGTTGAGCGAAAGGCCCTCGGTTCGAGTCTGCAGATCTGACGAGAAGCTATCGTCTCCAGTTTGTCCTAAGGAAAAGTCGGATGTAGCCGTAGGCGAGCCGACAGGGTCCAAGGTTCCGACAAAGAAGTTGGGGTTGAGAGACCCATCAATACCTCGGCCACCGCCAGCTGCCATGGCTGTCGCATTGAAAACCGCTGCGGCGTTTCGGCTGTCGAGTAAGGAGTGAAGTCGTTCAACGACAGCTTCCAGTAATCCATCTATACGGTAGGGTCGAGCGATCTGCAGAAGTGAACAAAGAATTTGAGGCGTGCACAGAGGCGAAGTTGATGGGGGCAGAGAGCTCGTGTAGAGGAAATGGAGCAATGCCTGGATCGTAAGATAAGTATGGGGGAGATAAAGACATCGCGGTCGTGAGTTTGGCGGTAATGAATGAGGCGTAGGCGCCGCGTTGATATTTGTCGGGTTGGCTTCATGGCCCATGGCACCTGTTGAGATACTCGAAGCTGCTGTGCTTGGTTGAACACCAGAAGAGCCCAAGGATGAGCCTATAGTGCTGATCATGGATGCCGAACTGTCGGCTACTCTTGAGTTGGGCGTGATTGTTATAGCCGACGCGCGCAAGGGGTTGCTGGACAACCCGGACCGAAGAGTCATGGCATCGCTTCCGTCTTGTGTCGCTGTTCCTTCGCGAAGGAGTTGCACGAAATAAGGTCCCCATCGTCGGCCGACAATCCTCGAGTTCACAGGGATTCGTTCGCCGCCAATACAAAGAATGTCCATATCCGCGAGTTCCCGCATGGCGAATGATTTCTCGCCAAGCTCCTCGCTCGCCCTCGAATGATATCGTCCACCCGCAGTGTACCCAGCTTTGCGCGCCAAACTCAAACCCGGCCCAGCGTAGGGGCTGCTGGCTGAGATGAAACCTGAGAGGGGACTGGTCTTGCGGGGGTTATCGTAGAAGCCAAATGCTTCTAGCTCAACCATGCACACGTTGGAAAAGTTGATACGTCGATGATTATAGTCATCGACGAGACTTCTTTTCCTGTTGCCCAGGATCACAAAGGTATTTCGGCGGTTCCACAAGACTCCACGATTCCAGCTGCCCTGGCTGAATACGCTTCCTCCCGCATCGATACGGCTCCAAGTCAATGTTCGTAAATCCAGAGCCCAAAGCGCGTACTCTTGCCGAGACGAAGTGAGGTAGGTTCCGCTGACAACAAAGTGTGTATCGATAATTCCGCCATTCGGGAA
The DNA here is from genome assembly GCA_013623685.1 of Fusarium transvaalense. Taxonomy (NCBI): domain Eukaryota; kingdom Fungi; phylum Ascomycota; class Sordariomycetes; order Hypocreales; family Nectriaceae; genus Fusarium; species Fusarium transvaalense. Next base: position 171,038 of record JABFFG010000080.1, read on the forward strand.
TCGCAGTCCTGGTGGTGAATAGTTGCCAGACATTGGCCTCTCCGTAAGGGTACCATCTGGTGACCGAATTTGTAGCTCCAGTTTGACATCCAAGAAATTGTAGTTACAGTAAATCAGCATTGATGCGCCCGGTTCGCGGGCTTCTTGGCTGATACCTCCCTCGGGGCGTTGGACTCCATTTGACTGTCGGCCCAGCTTAGAAGCCACTGAAGGAGGGAGAGGGGCAGTAACACTCCTATATGCGCCCCAGCTTTTGTTCAGAGGCTGTGTCGAGGTCCATTTGAGGCTTCGCAGGTTGAAAACACTAATTTGTTCAATGTAGTTGTTTCTGCCGTCTTGTCCACCAACGATTACCATTTCAGCACCTCCCGACCCATCGATATTGATGCCGATTCGTCCCTCGTTAGGGTTGCCGGTTGAAGGGTTGTGTTGTAGAGCGGAAAGAGGCGCGCGATGTGAAGAGAATGAAGCGGAAGAGGGTAGAATACAAGCGCAGTGGGCGTATCGGCCCTGTGGAGGGTCCTGTGTCGGAATGAAAGTCCAGGCTTTGGTATTGACGTCGTAAATATAAATATCGGACATGACGGTAATTTCAGGCTGCTGTTGATCGGCACCGGGAGGCTGGTTTGGGGCAGGTGACATGCCTCCGTAGCAAACCATCTTCGTATCGCCCAGAGCACACATGGAATGGAAATATCGCGGTGGAGGAACGTCGCCTGTCGTTTCCAATTTTGTCCAATGTCGTCGGATAAGGTCCAGCTCGTACATGTCCGATGTCAAAGGAGCAGGACGGCTCCTCGACAGAATCCTGCCTCCAAACACATAAAGTTTGTCTCCTAAGATGGTAGTTGTAGCTCCAACAAGAGCATGGGGTTCGCGTCCGGTCGTTCGGTGAACATTACACATGAGGCCAGAAAGATGCGTTGAAGGGCCATTGGACGGTCCACCTACAGGGTTAGATCGACCCTGCGCGACATTTGGTGATGGCCCTCCGGAACCTGAGCCGGTACCTCGAGGTTTTAGGTTATCATTGGGGTCCTGAGAGTCATATCTGGCGCTTGACACGCTGCTCATGCTGTTGTTGGTTTCGTGGCCACCGTACGGGTACTGCGACTGCGCACCAGAGATTGAATCCATAGTGCTTGGCCGGCTGTCGAGGTAGCTGTAGCCTTCTGGCTTCGGAGGTGGTGTTGGTAAAGGAGATGTCGAAGGTGACGGATCGGGGAATCTCAAATCTGTGATCTCCCCCTCTGGCACACTAGGTAAATTGGGAGAGGTCGAATCGTGCGGGGATATCGAATCTCGGCAAGGAGGTGATTTCGGTAGAGGTTTCGCAAGGCTGTATTGAAGCGTCAAGTTTCGAACATGCTGAGGATTTTGTATCTCGCTTGCGGTCGGAACACTCGAGGTGGAGGAGTGCGCAGAGTGCAGGCTGTTAGACGAGTTCTTTAAATTCAACCGTGAGGGGCTTCGAGAGAGCTTGACAGATGGTAGCTTCCGAATGCCTCGATAAACGCCAGCGAGAATATCGGGGGTGTACCGGCCGGAGGGTTTCTCGTCGTTGGTGAGCTCGGAAAAGCGAAGGGGCTCGATGTTGCCTGTTGAACCCTTACGGGATGTTAGTTCTGGAGTGTCATCCATGATGTTCGGCTGGAAGTTGTGGATGGAGGAGCATAAGGCGAATGTCTAGCCAAAGAACCAAAAAACATGTAACAACGGGGAAGAGTAAAGGAGCTTGTACAAAGAGCTAACCAAATAGGAAGCAGAAGCAGCAAGATGACCAGCGAGACGGGAGCCAAGGCAAAGGATATCCCCGAGAGGTTGCGCTGGAGATCGTGAGTGCGATCCGGTGAGGACAGGGGCGTCACCGCCAAAGATGGGTCAGGACAGGGCAGAAGGGCAGGGTCAGGTAGGGTTAATTAGCGAGGGGAGACGAACAAAGGATCCAAGGTCCAAGGCTGATGGAAAACGTGGAAGGGCTGAAGCTGGAGTCGTCAACTCAAGGGCCAAGGGAGAAGGAGACGAGGCGGAAGAACGGAAGAGTCGACGGTCGCGGGGGAAGAGGCTCCGTCTGGAGACAGGACCGAGATGGACGACCCGAAGGAGGATAAGAACGACAGGGACGGGGCGGGACGGAGAAAGACAAGGGCCAAGGGCCACGCGGTGGAGAGAACAAAACAGGACAGGGCCTAGAAGTGCGACAGTGACGAGATGAGATGGCGTATATGCAGCACGTACGTTATTACTGCAAGGGAAAAGAGCAGCCAAGATTGATCGTCGCAGAAAGGAATAATATGGATGGCGGTGCAAGGTCTAAGGAGGTTTGAGATGGAGGAGAAATGCACGCAGGACACAGTATTGTCCAATAGATGTTAGCGCTGTGTCCCTTTTTTTTTCTTAGGTCCCCTTGGGTTAGTTGACCACTACTGAGCTAGACCGACATACATATGCCAGGGACGGGACAGCACAGCAAAGCACAGCGGCAACGAAGCGAAGACGTACGACTGGACCAACAAGTTCTGGAGTTTGTGATGAAGGGATTGGACTAATGCAATTGGATGTTGGGGTCAGGGTCAAAGGCGAGGTGAAGAGAATCGACAGGGTTTGGCTTGGGTTTGGCAGCGGGCAGAGGTTTGGCAGCTGAGCGCACGGGCCAGAACAGCCCAGGACACCAAAAGTTAGGTACCTAAAGAAGTCCAGGAGTATTACCTATTAGTCCAGTATTTTTGTTCCGCCTAGAAAACTTGTGATTTAGGTAAACATAGAGTGTACCATGTAAAAAGAATACCAAATTTGGGGCTGTCTGCCATAGATCTTCAATAACGATCAATTGTCTACTTGCCTATTACTATATCCACGGCACCTACTATGTAACTGAAATTTATCATACTATAGGTATTCAAGGTCCCTCCCTTGTCGAACGGTAGAGCGGGCAGAGAACCCCCGCCAGACCAAAGTCTATTAGCTCCTGACAGACGGCTCGGTTTCGGATAGAGTAGAGCTCTACTACAGGGGCTGTCCAATCTAATACGTTACCACTACAAAGCTTCTGGAACGAACCCTGAAGCCAGGTGGGATCGACTTAACTAAGTACCGTAAGTTATGACGACAAAGGGGGCTCCAATGCTCATGTTTCAGGAACCATGAACGAGAAAAAAATCCGGTAGTTAAAGGAGATGCTGGCCCCATTTCAAAAGTAACCAAAAGATAGTAGAGAATTGACCTGTGATATATAGGCAGAGCATACCTGTATTCGCATGGTACCTATTTATTAACCAATAAGCTCATCTCAGATAGGTACAGGTAACTTGATGGGATAGAGATCCATTCGAGTCAACTGCGGCACAATTGATCAAATGCTGACTACTAAGCGCTAACTAAGCCACAGGGGAAACAGCCCAGCCCAGTCCAGTCCAGGATAGAGCATCCATCTCATTCTCAGGTGCTCGAAAGGAATAAACAAAAAACAATCACCGAAACAAAAAAACAGATTATTCATGGGCCAAGATATTAAAATCTCAGTATTAATATTACTATCCTTGCTATACGTAATGCAAAGTCAGGACGATGGAGAACTCTTAAAATCCACTCGCTATAGTTTCTAGGACAGGCACCCCCTCCTGACAGGACAGATGGATGGAGATGGGATGTCCTATATTAGCTCACTAATGGGGCCGGCCCCCTAATCCTTTGGGAAAACCTGTGGCCCTTGAGCCCCTAGAACATTCAGTGGAAGCAGTTGGTCACATTTTTTCTTCAGTAGCGACAAGGGTTACCCAGCTTTCTGGGTTCGTTGGTCCCGGGAACGTACAACGACCAATCTTATATCAGCAGCTAAAGGCGGGTTAATTCAAGGGCGAATCATTAAGAGGCTAAAGTCAACACACAACTTCACAGAAATCTGGCAGGGGGGTTATGGGTAATTGCCCTAGGCAAGTAGCCAAAAACAAGTTCAATACGTAGTATAGTTATGCTCGCAACGATCATTAGTAGGGTAGCATAAACTTATATCTCACTCACTGCAATGCTTTCATCAGAACTGCTGATGCATCTGCCACAAACATGGTTGATGTGGGAGTCTTCGTATTCGAGAACGGATAGCTCACGTCCGACCCGTCGGCACTTTCACCACCCCTTTTCAAGACAACTCTGGGCTTCCACAACACCAAGGCAGTTTCCTCGGTTGATCTACCTAGTTATTCGACATCCTTCCTATGAAACTCATGAAAAAGCAATGACTTACGTCATAATGACAAGTGATCCGCGAATCTATATTTTCTCACAAACCGACGCTCGTTTATGGCACAAGCCAGAGGACAAGGGCTTAATCCTTTGTCACCAGCAGACTACTAGGTTCACGAGTTCGCATTGTAACGTAGGCTTAGCTGAGCGCATGCGAAACATGATATATGATGTATCTCAAGCCTCGTAAGCTGAGACTCGCCTCACAGAATTCCAAGTTACACATTAGCGGATGCGGTTTGGTTTTCGATATATGCTATGAGCAAGGTAGGCTCTCTTACAAGGGCAATGTTTGTCACTGAAACGTATAGAGGTGTTTCGACTGAGACTATAGACATGGTATCGATACTACGCTGATATTGTCACTCCAGGCTCAAGGAATTATCCTACAATCTATATCAAGGCAAACCAATGGTGGGAAGTCGATAGAGCTTATAAACTATGCTAATACCTCTACGCAAACCTTGGCAATCAAAGGAGACATAGACATTTCCTTTGGGAAAGGGGAGAATCAAGCATATCGTATATAGTATTCTTGTTAACTGAGTAGACTGCATGGCCCTACTGCAGCAAGGCCTGACTCCATATATTAGAGTTGAAGCAGCTTCACTTACTTCTCAAAGTAACCGTGCAGCAATCGTCTGATGCTCGCGTTGGCCCACAGCTCATCTCCGTTGCTCATACACCAGCGATGATCTTTTCTGGCGGTGTGATCGCTGATCTGAACGCTAAAGAGATTGTCTTTGTCGACAGTGTCTTTCTAGGGTAACAGCCGGCGAGCCATTATAAGTGGGAATCATTGTCATCGTCATTGGGTATTGTAGGTATCCACGTGAAATGAGCAGTGACAAGCAGTTACTCGAAGATGGTATAAGCGGATCTACTTATTCTGTATCTTAGCCTTGAGCAGTTAAATTTAAATGTCCTAAAGTTGTAATGTGAGTCTGGGAGAGATCCCATTGCCAGTTTCGAGAGATATCAGGACCTCTCACACAATCGAAGATTCAGCGTGAGGTGTTCACAATCTTTATGAGAAAATGGCTCGGAATCGTTTCATAAAGCATAGCCGCCAATATATGTTTCAGAAATGTTGTGAGTAACACAAATGTAACATGAGTTATCAGATGCAGACCATCAAAGTGCAGTCTCAATCTGGCTGTCCCACCTTCCAATTACGTATTGTCAGAACTTCAACCCCGCACAAGCAACTCATCAATCAACCGTACGGACCACTTCTCACAGATAAGAAAAAAAAGGGAAGGAAAATGCCCGTGTCAAAGCAAATAGTAGAAGATGTCCTGCAGACAATCCCCTCCCGCATCCGCGGTCCAGGTGGTGCCATCGCCGTCCTCTCAGACGGTGCCCTTGTGGACCATCGTGTCTGGGGCTATGCAGACTTCAACCGCCGGATACCCATGACTCCGGAGACACAGATACCCATCTGCTCTATATCGAAGCAGATGCTCTGCGCTTTGGTCGTTGATCTAGAGCGCAATCCCACCCCAGCTCTAAAGGCCAAGGGTGATGTGAGAGAGCAGTTTGAAGCTAAGCTAAAGGAGCTTCTGCCTGAGCTAGCCAAGACTGGAAAGTTGAGGCTGGATGACCTGTGCAACAATCGATCTGGCATTCGCGACTACTGGGCTATTACCTTGCTTTGGGGCGCGAAACCAGAGGACCCTTACTCGCTGGCAGATCATAATGGTCCGATGCTTGATAGCCTCAAGTCATTTCACTTCGAGCCGGGTACCGAGTACTCTTACTCAAACACCAACTTCAACATCGTAGCGCGAGTAGTTGAAGCTACAACTGGAGAGTCACTCGCATCCTTGCTCAACGAGCGAATCTTTGCGCCTGCGGGCATGAAGACTGCAGAGCTATGCGCAGACTCGGCAAAGCTACCCCCACCATGCGTTGGTTACGAAGGAGATGAGCTTCGGGGCTATATACCCGCCGAAAACCGTATCGAATGGGCCGGCGACGCTGGTATTATCGCTTCTCTCACAGATATGATTGCCTATGAGTCCTTCCTGGATCGTAGCCTGTTTGACCCCGAGAGCTGGTACCGCAAGATCTTCCAGCCCTCGACGTTCAGTGACGGCGTCCCTTCAGCTTATGCGCAGGGCCTGGCTCATACCGAAATTGGAAGCGTGGGGGGCATTGGTCATGGAGGTGCTCTGCGTGGCTACAGACTCTATCGAGCTCATGTACCAGAGGAGCGATTGTCAGTCGTGGTCATGCTCAACCACGAGGCCGACGCCGCAACCCTCTCGGAGTACATCATCCAGAACATCTTGTGTCTTCAAAAGCCAGCTGCACCTGCTCTGGTTGATGCATCGCCTTCTTGGCCAGGTGTCTATCTCGATGAGGGCACTCAGTTGGCAATTACTGTGACTCTTGGTCAGAAGAGCCAGGTTCTGGTCACGTATGCCAATTACGTCGAGCCCATCAGACTGACCGACCCTGAACGCGGTGAATCTAAGGGTATGGCGGCTGTGATCAGCGGCGATACCCTTCGCATTCAGCGTCTAAAGGAGAACAGAACCATCACCGCCAAGCGTCTCACTCTCGGAACCGTTGCTATTGACAGTTCCTCATTCGAAGGCGACTTTTACTCCTCAGAGATCAACTCAACTTTCCATTGCGTCAATCAAGGTGGTCTAGTATTCGGCACGTTCGATGGTTTCTTGGGCCAGAGTCCGGCTCAGTTCATGCGATATCTTGGTGATGATGTATGGGCACTTGCGAACCCCAGGGGTATGGATGCGAAACCACCTGGCGATTGGACACTTGTGTTCCGTCGCAATGATAAGGGTGTTGTTGTCGGGTTGACAATTGGATGTTGGCTTGCGAGAAAGATTGACTATGTCAGGAAGTGATGATTTGGAGGATGATCCACGAATTGCAAGTGATTCTGATATCGATGGGCTTTGTATTGTGACGATTAGCGTTCTAAATCGTTATGCGTTGACCGTTTCAAAACTCACTCTTCAACAGCCAATGTAGGATCTGTATGTGTGTGCAAACACAACAGGCGGCTACAGTAACAAATAAGCATCGAGTTCAGACGTTGGGCGTTGTAATTAGTCTATTCTATTCATAATATATGCATATTCCAACTATCGTCCACCCCAGCTCACCAACTCGGAATGGCACTTATCCCAGCCATCAAAGTAAGGCTTCCTCTTCTCGTCTCCTGCACCACCCACGCGCGCTAGGTACTCAAGTACCATGTTTCCCCAGAGCCAACTCGCTGGTCCTCGTCCAGGATGCGTCTTGTCCTTGTACAGCATTGAGAGGGAAGCGATCATGCGTCCCCACTCAAACACTTCGTGTCCAGCCTTGGTCGCAATCGCACGAGATAATCGCTCGAGATCGTAGATAGATGCATCGGCGGCGTCGCTGACACGGTGGATTGTCATGCTGCGGAACATGGTCGGCGCGCTGGGAAATTCAGTGTTAATGCGCTCGACGAATGCGCGGATTCGAGCGGCAGCGAATCGCACTTCTTGCCAGACTAATTGGCGCACCCGCGTTCCCATGGGGTACACGTCCATCTCATGGTTCGCTTCACCAGCCTCCCAGAAAGCGCGCTGGTCCCAGAGACCGTTCTGCCAGAGAATCAGGTCTGGTCTGTTGTTAGGTCCGCGGACCTGGTCGTACATGGGCGTCCAGTATTTGTCCCAGCGCTCCTCAAAGGCGATCTCCTCCATGTCGTCCATCCACCACCAGTCCGGGCGGTACGTCATGGAACCGGCAAAGTGCCAGTGGACAAAAGTCAGGTTGAACTCGGGGATGCTGCAGCTGGCGATGGTGTGGGGCTTGGGCTGCTTCATGTTGTGCTTGAACTCGCTGCAGAAGAATTGCATCATGAATCGATCGACAGAGTCGCTGAACAAGACGATGCGACGACCCCATAGCCAGCCGAAATCGCCGTCGTCCTTCATGGGTGCATAGGCGTCAACCTTGGTGTCGGCGTTGGCGTTAATAGCCTTCTTTCGACGGACGCTCTCGGCGATGGCCTCGGGGAGCCATTGTCGCGGTGTAGCAGAGTGTTTGACAAAGGCAGGCTCAGGTTCTGTCGCATTAAAGATGACCTCGCCAGCGGCAGGATAGACAGCGTAATCGGGCGCTTCAGCATCGAGTAGGTCATCTGAGAAGGGAATCCATTGCGTCTTCTTGTATTGATCGGTGCCGTTTATATCAGCTGGGATGTAAAGATAACCAGGTTGACGATAAGGATCTTCGCAGTTCAATACGGGAGTGTTTGTCTGTTGTGTTGGTCTGTCGTAAAGTTAAAGATGATCGTTAGCGTGAGCCAAGAAATGATGCCAAGTTTGTCGACAGCGGGGTGATGCAATAGCGTAATGCAGCCACCGACCTATGTCAAAAAGACGTGTAATGGAAATAAGATGGACGTACGATGAGGATGTTGTAGTTGTTATAGCTGTTGTTGTTGTGTTTGTGTTCATGTACTCTTCTGCTTTGCTGTGTACATAAGTCCAGGGGACTTCCAATGACTCTTGGAAGAATGTAAAGACGACCAGGAAAAGAGAGACACTGGCCGCGATGATAACGCATGTCAAGACTGAAGGGCGCGACATGGTGAACATCATCCTCAAGACGGATGTTCTACCACAAGAAAAAGGAATGGAAGGAATGGATGTGTGTGTCCCCTTGCAGTTGCAATCCAAGACAAGAAAGACAAGACCCAAAGAAACACAGTAAAACAAGACTCAAGAAAAAAAGGAACAAGTTTGGATGGAATGAGCAATTGACAATGTCTGGGGGTGCCTTAACTGTATTAACTCCTTAACCGGAAAAATCCCACTCTGAATTGGGAGATCCATGCCTGAAGTTGATGTTTTCCCCACTACCCCTTAATACAGGACGACACTTGATTTGATCTTGATGAACCGAGAGCGTCGACTGGAAACAAGGAAAGCTTACACCGACGCGTGTCAGTTTTTTACAGTACTCGTCCTTCTAGAACGGTACTGTAGGTAGCGGTAGATTTGCTGGGTGCGTAGCTGCGGTCGGGTAGGATAAATTAGCTTCTAACGCTAAGTTAAGCTCTAAATGCCCCCCAAGTTTCAGATTGTGTCAACAGCCCTGGTTTGCGCCGAGACGGTCACGACGATCGCAATTGAAAGTTGGAGAACGTCACTGATACTAATAGGGTTCCAATGAAACAAAAATGCCAAGATCGTCTCTAGACTCCATTATACTCTATAATACTGTACCTGTTTACAGGACGTGAGCTGCTGTGAAGAAACAAATGAATGGCATGATTGAGTTAAAATTCTAATTTAAGCTTAGTGATAGCGCGCCTCAGTCGTGCATAAGGCGAAATCAGAAACCAGAAAAAGGGCGCCAGAAACACCCTCGAATGTCTTGAATTTAAACAATTCTCCGTTTATGCGTGCAACACAGCCTGGATACCCTGCTGAACTTTATTGCCACGAAACATATGACGCACGGCTTAGCAAAAAGAAGACTAGGTAACTTATAAGCTAGTGGAAGTCCAGAAGTGAAAAAGGTCAAAAAATCGACCACGCCAGGAGTCGAACCTGGAATCTCTAGAGATTTCTCGAATTGCTCGAAAGCCGAAATCTAGCGCCTTAGCCATTAGGCCACGCGGCCTGATCTTGTTTGTTGAAGACTAGGGTCATGTCTATGTCTAAGTTTGGGTGCTGTTTTTCGTCGTCACGTGCGAAGATTGCGCGACATTGAAACTCGTCTCCTTATGTCGGTCGTGTCTTTGTAATTTACGATTTGACATAGCTCCTGTACTGGTCCCTACTCTCTTTTTCATTAATAAAGAATTGTCAAAGTATGGCTGTGCTCCGTTGACAAGCGGGTGGGAACGAATTCATTGTCTGAAATGTATTCCGTTTTGGACGTTAAGTGCCGCATGAATTCGGAACCAACAAAACTAAATGATCAACACCGGTAGTAAATGGATCAATGGCTGCTTACTCAAACATCAGTATTTGTATGGAGGATATAAATATCAATTGCCTGCTCCTTAACTCCATGGTTGGATTTCCCCAAGAAGAATCAGATGGCCTAGTCCTTCTTGATGGGATACCCTAGACTCATCAACAGCATCACAAATGTCCGTTATTTCGGGGGTGATATCTGTCTTGGAAAGTCAAAAGGTTGTCTATCAAAGGAATGTCTACGAGTTGAGATAACTACAGTATGGTGCCATCTCACGATTATTGTGTGATGGCTTGGCTACCATGGCGTCTTCAAGATGGGCTTATCTTACATCCCCGACTTCCGAAGACCATCAAAACCTTACAAATTTCCCCGGGTCATCGCCCAGGAATTGCGTCAGGAACAGGTCGATGGCAGCATTGCCGCGCCAGATGGCACAATGCGCCAGTATCAACCAATTATCTCGTGTCTGCAGCACGCAATACTGAGCCTTGCCCCTCTGGGGTTCAAGTGAGGGGCGGATAATGATACGGGTGGTGGGGGGAGATTTTGTCTTAGTGAGGGGTGAGTGATAGGACCTCTCTTTATTTTGGTGGGGTTGTCATGATGGACCTGGGGAAGATTTATGTATTATCTGTTTATGTATAATAAACAAGGCTGTAGAAAAGATCAGTTATTTGGAAAAGCTAGTGTATAGTGTGGTAAAGCTCATTGCATAAAAAAACAATAAACATCTATTCATACACAAGCATTCGACATTCAGGCCATGGAGGGGCACGGCTGCAACGCCAACACCAATACCGGAACCCCCCTAAGCTTGGCTCTCCCAATCACCAATATCATAGGCCTCGTGGCGTCTTTCAACAGCACGGTCATGGAGCCCAGATCGTCCTTCACTAGCTCCAGTCCAATGCCTGTCTGCTCCAACAAGGTGCCATCTGTAAGCAAGCTCCCCTAAATCGTCAATTGAAGCCAAGCTGGCAGTTGCTCGGCCACCTCTTTTGTTCCATCTTTGTCTCATAGTCAGTCTATATAATCCCTCCCTCTCCCCGCCCCCGCTCCCTCTCGCAACCTCATCTTTCTCCCTCTTCATAACTTCTTTCTTTACCAGAAACTTCATCTCCCCCATACACAAAATGTCTGCTCCTGCTC
>JABFFG010000081.1:0-100370 GCA_013623685.1 Fusarium transvaalense
TGGTAATGAGTGAGAGAGTCTCGAAGAGGTACCGGAGTATGGGGGAGGGGGAGCAGGGGTAGGTTCCGGGACGGGGGTGGACGTTGCTGGGTGGTGTAGGGCAGACAAATAGACAGAGACAGGGTAAGAATGCTTGTTGTGAATTAAGGAATTCTTGTGAAAGCAAATTGCTGCGGCCGACGCTTATCTGATGATGTGATGTGAGATGAGGTGTGTAGAATAGAGCAGAAGATGAGAAGCTTGTGAGGACGTGTGACTATATTGCTGCTCGTCGTGACCTTTTAGAAAAGTGAATATCGACTGTAGCAAGACAGCCAATTCGTTGCGAAACCAAAAAAGAGTTGGAGGTTGAGGAGAATCCAAAACGCAAAACCAAGACGGAGCAAGACGGACGGCAACGGACGGACAAAAAGCGGTTTCACTGTTTTTTTCTCCAGAAATACGCCCTTGTCACTTTTTTTCTTGAGAGTGGACTGTTAAGTTAGCATGTAATTCGGTAAGTTACTCTCTAGGGCGCCAACGAAAAGTCTACGGCACGACCGAGTAAAGGTAGCAGATCCTTGCAGCTTTTGATTCGGCGAGGAGGGTACTGTAAGGAGGGGGACGGGGTAACGTTTGGAATACGGGAGATGTGATTGCTGAGAAGGAAGAATAAGGGCGTGAGCATGGGTAGGATCTGTTATGTTATGGATGTTATGCTATGTCATGATATGGGTGTGTAGCGAGTATATCTGTTATCTTTCTCTTTTTCTTTTTTTCTTTACTTCAGTATCTCATATCGTGTTGAAGAGACTGAAGCAAAGTATTGAGGTCAACGGATTCCATTGACACCTGCACCTGCACTTGCATTTGCACGTACATCCGTACAACCAGAATGGATGGGGAAACCGCATGGGGGAATTTTCTTCTTGGGCATTGGGGCTGAAAGGTGAGTAGAGGGTGGAGTCGGTGGGGCCTAACTAGCCTGGACCTGGGCAAGGATCTCGCGTGGAACGTGAGAAGGAAGGAAGGGGCAGAAGAGAGGATTGGGGTTTATTCATGTATCGGGGGACAGGGGTGTAAAGTTGTTGAATATGGGCGTTAAGCCATCTTTGTCTGTGACAGAAACTTGTCCGGTACGTACCTTCCTTGTCTGTTGACGTTGACGGGACGGACTGACTGGGGAGGGGAGCTGGGAGCTTGGAGATCAAACGGGACACCTGACCCTGGCTGCGGAAAAAGGAAGCTGCAGATTGGGCTTCTGTCTTCTTTCCTCTTGAGGCAGGACTCTAAAACTCGCCAAATGCTGGGGGAGCTTGGCAACTGTTTCGGTATTAGAAAAGAGTTCCGGATATGTCTGACGATGAATGACTGGCTCATTCAAACCTTCTTCTATCCTCTCACCTTTGATATGAGTCACTCAGGTATTAATCAAACTCTCTGCAGTTTCTCCTGTGGAGAGCTTTATGCGCGAACTGATAAACGGGGCAGGCAAAGAAAGGCTGCTTCACGATGTCCTGTTCCAAATTGATCAGCGATATGGCCACTTTGCTAACCATTCCATTCCAGCAGGCACATTGCATTGTTCGGTCGAAGGAAATGGTCAATGCAATGCGTCAATTCGGCGAAATGGTCCAGTAAGCCAATTGTCCGTGTATCAGACTGTGACATAGTATAGGCTGCCTCAACTTACCGCGGTGAGGCTCAGTAAGAGATATCGGTGTAAATGCGTGTAAATGGCTTGACGATGACCTGAATCGGGTGATAGTGGGGGTCACGTCACGTTGTCGAGTATCAAATAACGCTGAGGGGCGTGTTCCTGATGGCGAAATGTCCGAGATTGATGATCAAACTGCTGGCAGATACCAATTGCTAGTAGTCGAGGTGAAGTGAGGTGAGGTGAGGTCAGATCAGGCAAGTTGGTTGTATCATTCGCAACTGCCCTTTAATTAATGATCTATATGCAGCCCTAAACGAGTCGAGTCACTCTCAGTACTAATCTACTACACTACAAACGAATGCCTATCATCGGACGCATCTTTCTATACAACTATTCATTTTCGCCGGGATTGATGCCGACGACTGCCGTCCACAGTCACAAAAGACTGAGAAAACAACGTTTAAGCAAACTCACGAGGTCGGAAAACAGAGGTACAGCAAGAGACATCGGCGCCGACTACGGGGGCTAGTTCCAAGTGGATCATGATGATGGCCCTTGTTCGGTCAAGCTCAAGCAATCCCTGGTCTGGGCTAGAACACGCAATCGCAATGAAAGAATAATGTCAGACATGATTGACGAGATGAGATTCAACGGGGGAGGATCCTTTATTATGGCCTGGAAAACATGAGACTAGAAAAAGGATCGATGCCGACTGGACAGGAAGATGTATTCGACTAAGGGTGGATAAACGGATGAAAGAAGGTCAATCAAGCAAGCTTCAGGAGATTAAAGAGGTCAAAGCAAAGCAAGCAAAGCCCAGCATTTATCCGTGACTTTTTGTCTCGTCTTGTCTTGTCTTGTCTTACAAGTTGCGACCCGATATTGATGTTGGGTTGAATTGGGTTGTGCTCTTCGGGACAAGGTCTCGGTTCGCAATCATCAAACGGCCCCGGTGAGTGATCCACCAGACACCCGATGCTATCCACTCTTGGAGGCCCCTCTCAGGGAGCTCCTCCGGTTGAGGTTGAGCCCGGTTTACGGGGCACGAACAGGCGCTACCCTTTATTAGTGAAATTGTAATTGGGTATTCTTTGTCAATGTAAACGGGTCGTTGAGACTGAGTTTTCTTTCTTTTCTTCATGTGAGGAATCTGAGTTGCCTATGGCATGATTACTAAAAACTTCTGTTCTGTAACTATCCACAGTTGGTTTATTAAGGAAAAGACCCTTACGCGTCGTCCAAGTAGTGGGTTCTAACTCTTGTGTGCCTTTATGATCAGCAGATAGACAAGATTGGATCTTGATACGCCACAGTAACTCAGTAGCTGCTACATACGTGCTTTGTTTATTTAAGTCAACCAATATCTGCAACTAAAAAACTACCTGATCAACTCCGGTGACGGAGCTTGATGAACTACACACAAGAATAAAGATTTGCATCAGCGCTTAAACTAGTTCAAAATAGTCGCCCATTATACCAAGTCAAGCTAGATGCTGTTCGTTTTGTTTTCGTTCCTTGTGCACTAAAATCTGCGGAGTCTCTCGTGGGGCCAGGTACCATCTGCAGCTCGGCAAATATCACAACTTACAACGGAAACCAAAACAAAACGAAAAAAGAGAAATCCCACGATACTCATGTATAGATTAGAATCTCATGATAATTTTGGACTCGTTTGCTCGCTCTATCATATGCAAATCATTGAAGCACCGATAAGAAGGAAAATCATACCATCCGCCAACGGCCCGACCCTTTTAAGGCCGAAAAAGGGGGCAATTGTATATCATGCAGCAAGCGAGCAAAGAAGCTCCGGCATACGGGGCAATGCTGTCCTTTGCTAGGGTCCAGGGCTTTACAATGAGCTTCGATAGACGACGAATGCCCACGCTGTCTACTGACTTGGTTTGTGTAAGTTCGTATCGTTGACAGCAAACCGCGTTGAGCTCTCATCGGCGGGTTTACTATGTACTATCACATCGAAGAAAAAGCAAATGGTTGGACAGAAACTAGACAGACAGACTCCACTTTGGCTGCCGTTGTATTTGCTTTTGATGAGATTGGATCGATTTTCTATCATGTTGCGTCTCACCCATGGCGTCGATACGGTGAGCTGCATTATCGTCTTTGCGCTTTAGACTGGTCGTACCTAGGTAAGATACGATACGGTCAATACAGCCGTCACACTCAGGAACATGGCCAAAAATATCTACCGAGGTCACTCATACACAGTACTAGGAAGTAGGTAGTTCAGCTTGATGACATGAATGTTTGTATCATGTTACAAACATGCACTTTTTGGCTTACGGGAATCGACTACAATAGGATACTAGGGATGTTGCAGGTTACCTCACCGACAGACGGGTTATTATTCCCAAGGAAATAAAATGAGCGTCAGACCTGACCTTACGGTGTGTGTTTATTGAATGAGGTACCGCCGTTTTCCCCCAACGTTGATACAGTTCGTTTAGATGTAAGACGGACAAAGACAATATGAGGTGCTATTACGTATCAGGTGCATATTCTGCAACCTTGGGGAGGGCTTTTATTTGTGCATCAGTGACTTTTGGTGACAATGTGTCTCTAATTGGGCAATAAGTCATGCGTATCTTTGCTTTGTCTTTGTCTCTGTCTCTGTCTCTCCAATCCTTTCCTTTGCAGTCGTTGACTGGCTCTGATACATGATACCTACATCAGAGACGAGGATCAATCAATCACATTAACAAAAACTTCATGTTCATTTGCCGTTTCTATTCTCCAGGCCCCATGCATGTATTGTATGCCTGCATAGGTAGGTAGTAGTAACATTGTTAGGTACTTTTGGGCTCCGCCTCCCTGGGTCAGACGAAAACTAGAAACTCTGGGCAAGGGAATGTTTGCCGACTTGCAATTCCAATTCATAAAGTCTACATCCAATGTATCAGAAAATAGAAGGGTTGAGAAGAAAAAACGTCCTTCCGACTTTGCCCGAGTGGATGCCACTACTAGCCCGTGGAGGATGGCCCCTACTCCCGCGGGTCGCTCTTTCTCTCTCACTTGCGTCGCTCAACATCCCTGGCCTGACCTGGCCTCCAAGCCGGCTTCCCGAATAATGTGGTCCATTGAGCTCTCCCCAGGCTGCAGGAAGGAGCTTGCAGAATTAAATTCTATGCATTTATCAGGGTTTCTGTGGGGTACACATCGCAATAAATGGGTTCCAGCGGGGAGGCAGGCTAGCAGGGGTAGGCCCGGGCATGGGCATGGGCTTGAGCATGGGTCGGGCTCGGGTACGCCTAACCTCTAGAGGTTCAAGGTCTCTGGCGTCTCACCACGGAATCTCCAGGAAGGTGAACTCCACTTGTGTATTTTTTTCATCTTCCTTCCCTTTGGGGAGGGGGCCTTCACCTTCACCTGAGTTCCACCCTAGTCCCTTGGCTAATTGATTGATTGATTCAAGGGGTTTTTCTGTGAATGTATTGGTAATCAGTCAGTTTTTGCTGTTTCTTTGTTGGGCAGGCAATGGATGGTCGTTCTTTCTTTTCCATACTAGCAAGGACGTGCTCAATGCCTTGCTTCACCGTAACTTGAGTCATTCGAACAACAAGAACAAGAAAAAAAGTCAATTTCTTCAAGTTCCTAGAAAAAACTCTACCTTAATTCGTCTAATGTGGCCCGCCTATTGGATGTCATGCCGTCACCCCGCATTTGTCCATCATTCGGGACGGACGACCTTGTTGACTTGACTTGACTTGTCCTGACTTGGCCTGCCCTGTCTCCCTTCCCTAGATCGGATGGATGTGACAATGCCAATGCCAAAGTAAAACGTCAACAAAAAAAAATCATGTTACTGAACTGAAACTCAATGACTCCTTAGCACAACAACACGCATAATGCACTTGTCAACCTCTCACATGCTATCACGAGCTCAAGCCACAAGAGTCATCCGGACGAGTTTCGGTTTTCGCATGTTATCGTAATGTTCTGCTGATCTCGGAATATACAGAGTAACCCATGCTACCCTGTAGGTTTGGCACTCATACGCGTGGACACCCTCTCGACATTGAATTCAATGCGGAGAACTCTCCGCAACACCGAGATATATCTTGTTACTTTGACAAGGACGTTCTTGCGGTGTATATGTCGGTATCACGGTGTGTGCACCGGGGTGGCATAGCAGAGCCAGCTAGACTAGTAGACGACAAGGTGTCTGCCAGCTGAACTTCGAAAACTACAGGGACAGGTTAGTTTAACCGATGCAATCAGGCCATTTCTTGATAGCTTGTGACTTGTTATGATGAAAGCTTGAGCACTACAGATTCTCAACTCAACAATGATTTCGAACATAAGCCCTGACTATCCGAGATATCAACGAGATCAGCAAGTGGCTGGACCTGAGTCTGGGGTCACCTCGGCTTAGGAAACCGATAATCTTTCTGTTGGGAATTCCAACCCCTGCTGACCTTGGTTTGATAATCGAAGAGATAATGCGATCTAATCAAGAGCCGCATAATAAGAGATAGGATCATGTGTCTTTGGCTTGCCTCGGTCCATCCAGGCTGTCGTCTCATCACTGAACAACATTCACATATGTCTTGACAATATTCCGACCCTGCATCATGATACCTTGTGAATCACGTAGTTATCACATATTCTTTCCGCATAGTCTGATATTTAACTAGACTGGAGTAGCTTCAGCTGTTCAACACACACACCTCAAGCTCCTCGACACTGACATCGACAACCTCTACAGC
The DNA here is from genome assembly GCA_013623685.1 of Fusarium transvaalense. Classification (NCBI taxonomy): domain Eukaryota; kingdom Fungi; phylum Ascomycota; class Sordariomycetes; order Hypocreales; family Nectriaceae; genus Fusarium; species Fusarium transvaalense. Next base: position 6,364 of record JABFFG010000081.1, read on the forward strand.
TTCTCCATGTTCCGCTTCTCCGGCCTTCTTGAAGTACACTCCCCGAGCTCTTGAACAGTGAGCTAGCTGCCCCGCCTCACGTGTATTTATTTCACTTCCAGGAACATCTTTGCCAGGTAATTATTTCTACAATCGGTCATTGACGTCAAAAGCATCCATCTCCACAACCACCTCTCCTCACAAAAAAGAAGCTTCTTTCAACGTATAACCAAGCATCTACTATTAATCTCATAACACACCCCTCTAGCAGAGCCCATGTTTCACTCAAAAAAAAACCCAGGTAATATCACAGAGGCGTGTGTTTTTCAACTACATATCTACTTTTAAGTAACTCAAGGTAGCTTATGACTACCCCGTGTCCACCCACGGACAGGTACCGAGCGTGCGGCTCCGTACTAAGCATGTCGACTCCATATTCCTTCCCTACCACACCCAATTAATTAATGACTTATGCTACCGTGACACACCCAAATTCTTCAATATCTGGGGAAATACTCCTGGCTTCGTTCTTGCCGTTCGTCCTAGCTTCTATCCACATGCTTGGAGATCAGTGCCTCCGTTCCCCCAGATTCAGATTCGGCACTCGTTAAACCTTGTCCCTGGCGCCACGTTATGACTCCTACAGTAAGTAACCATGGATGTCATGTCTTGTCCAACTTGCAATTACACGAGCTTTTCATGCTCGTACTTGCAAATCGTAAATAGTAAACGCCTCCAAGACTGTCAAAAGAGTCATTACTTACCGATACCGGTCTCCAGTCATATCATACATTGAGCTTAAGCTGCTTGCACGTGGTTCAACAGCCTCGGCTACACAAGTTATGCTATAGCATGCATCACCCCATTTCCTCATGATTGTCAATAGAATAACACATGAACTTTTTGATATTTTACACAGTAATTACACAAATAGCATATGATGCAAATGCAGCCATTAATAATCGAATGTCGCTGTGTTCCAGCAACCAAATCCATATGCCAATGCCCGTTAAGCTTCTTTTACTCCCAAACACCAGCCATTACATACATCTCCTATAGAGCTGTGAATTAAATCAAATGCATTTATGCCCTTCTTCTATCCCTGTCCTGTTCTCCCGCTCATGACACTTTTTCCCTTGCAAGTCCACTCATTTGGCGTTTTCTTTACCCGCCTCGGTCACCTTCCGTGACGCCGTCTCGATCTTGTTCATAGCGCTGTCATCCTGGAGGCTCCACCAGTGCCGCAGACCCTTGGCATACTCGATCTCTTCTGGGGTAATTTCGACAGGTGGACCCTTGACTTGGCTGAGAACTCGTTCATCATTCGGCTTGGACACGGCCCATGATGATGAGTCTTCTGAGCGGACGCCGAAGTCGCGGCCCTTCATTGACACCACCTTGACCCGTCGGAGGAGGATAATGTCCCCACTCTCGACTTCCGGCAGCGAGGCTAGGTGGGGCCGGAATATATGGGCTACACGGACTTGAGTCGGTGCCGTGGACGGGTCAGACAAGGTCAAAGTGAGCATGAAATCCCGAGGGCCATGCTTTGGTCGGTGTGGTTGCGGTGGTGTTTGTGTTGCCACTGCGAGGACATCTGTCATCTTGTTGATATTCCCTCTGAGGTTCTTAAGCGCCAGGAAGTCGGGCAAGTCTGTCCTTAAACTTTTAACTAGCCGTAGCTTGAGAGTCTTGACGTCCTCTTCGCCATCCTCAGGTACAGTTGCGAAGGATCCCGCAATTGACGGGGATTTTAGCGAGGCGAAGGATACATCGGGGGACTCTTCTTGTAGTTGAAAGCTTCGTGAGACTGAGCGGGTCTCACGCCTGGGTGTTTCACGCTTCGGATCTGGCGTTTTGTGACTTCGTGTTTGTCGAGTTGATGGGCTTGTGCCTTTCACGAGCAACATGCTCGGATCGTCATGGTCAGTCATGGACCGCAGCACTCGTTGGGTCCCTGATGGGCTATTGTCCACACTGGGAATGCTTTCATCATCCGTAGCCTTTCTCTTGCGTTTGTTCTTGGTCTCTGCCTGCTCCAAACCACCCGCTAGCTGAATACTGGGATCATCGTGAGTTTTGCTGCGAGTCTTGCTGCTTGGTCCGGTTGGCGCTGGGCTGGTGTGCTTGCTACCACTGTCTGCGGGCCCCGTTGCAGGCGTGGCTGCTATTAACGCCATGCTGGGGTCTTCTTGATCGTTGTCATCAGATGCCCTGCTTGGCTTATGGCGTCGGGACCGCAAGGATTTGCCAGTGTCAACCTCAGGCGCTGGCTCTGGCTGCAAAGCAGGTTCTTCATGCGCCTCATCGGTCTGCTCGGTTTCAGTAGGCGGTTTGCTTTGTGAGGCATTAGGAGAAAACACGACAGGCTCTGTCGGTAGGTGAGTATCCCGTTTGACTGGAGAATGCTGCAGCATCTCAGCCATTATTTGATCCTCTGGGCCTGCATCCTCTTCGTCGCTCTGATTATCGTATGTGACACTTTGTAGTGTGTCGGACATCTCAACTTCTATCACCTGCTGTGTTTCGCTAGGAGTGGGAAGATGCTGGTCGTGCCCGTGGACTGAGACGTCGATGTTGTCTTCTTGCAGGGTCTGCGCTTGAGAGATTTGAGTTGGTGGAGGTGAAATTTGGCCGTCCTTTGCGGGGTGTTCTTCAATATCTTCTGCCACAGCTACGTCGGTGACTGATTTTCTCAAGACATCCTCAGACGACGCATCCTGCATTATGGCATCATGAGATTCCAAAGGTGCCGGATCGTGGGACTCTTGTGTTTTGTCAGCTTCTGCATCAACCTCCACTGACGGATCCTCGGTCACGTTAATTTTCGACGGTTCTGCAAGATTTTCCGAGGTCTCTTGTAGTTGTGTGAGCGATTCCTCCTGAGCCACCGTGACCTGAACACTTGCTGAGGTCTCTTCTTGGGCATCCGTGACCTGTGTTTGTACTTCCTCGCTGACAGTAACGCTGTTCTCAATGACTTCGAGGTTTTCGGCTTCCGTTGGCTTAGCAGCGTCTTCTAGAGGCGCGTCAGGCAGCGCATCAACATCCATGTCGTCGGTTGTTTCCTCGACCACGGCAGGCGCTGTTTCGTCAGGTGATCCCGTCTTCATAGTTTCTTCGGGGGCGACAGCTACATTCTCGGGTTCATTGGATACCTCTGTGATTGTAGGTGCGTCCATCTCGATATCATGTGATGCTGTGGGAGGCTCTTCGTTTTCGGTAGGCTCCTCAATATGCGATGGACCATCGCCATCATTAATCTCCTCAACCATTGCCGGCGCCTCAACGGCTTCGTCGCGGTCTGGGCTCGGATCCTTCTGAGCAGTAGATATAGAAACTGATGTTTTCTCCATTTGTGTTGTTTCTTCAGTGATGTTTTTCATTTCAGCATCATCATCCGCCTCCTTTGTGGGCGGTATTGATGGTTCCTCTGCGGGTTTGGGCGAAGACTGTACTTGTTCAGCCATCTCCTCATCCCCCTTTTCCCCAGGCACTTGTGAGGGCTTGATCTCTTCTGCATTCGTTGGGCTCGCTCCTGCCTCACTTTCGGACTCCGATTCAGATTCAGATTCAGACTCATGCTCTTCAGAAGCTTCAGACTCTTGCTCTTCAGAAGCTTCAGACTCTTGCTCTGTCCCTTCTTTGAGCTCTTCTTTAGGTTCTTCCTGGGGTTCTGCTTCTGGCACAGGCTTGGGTGCTGGCTCGTTCTCGTCTTCGGAATCTGACAACAGATCGATAAAGACAGGCTCTCGGGCGACAGGTGCAGCAGGAGGGCGAGTTTGTACATCCTCTTCTTCATTTCCTTCGTCGCCGGTGTAGTCTTCTTCGTCCGAGTAGTATTCACCTTCTGCATCATCTTCGGATCCTTCGTAGCCTTCTCCATCACCCTCGAACCGTTCATCATACTCTTCTTCTTCGTATTCTTCAGAGAACTCGCCAGGGTATCTTTCATGGTTCACAACGTCTTGATCAACAGCCCTATCATCTTCCTCAGGGTTCATGATTTGCGCTCCGGGATCGTCATCGTTAACATCGGGTTCCTCTTCAGACGTTTCAACATCGTCGTCATCATCGTGCGTGCGCGAGTATTTTCTGAGATCATAGTCGTCTCCAGGCTCATCACCGCCATCACGGTAATACTCGGCTTCACTTGCTGGGTCCTCAAGCGCTGGTTCGGGCGATCCATCTGCCGTCACATCCATCTCTGTGTTTTCCCTTGAAGGAGATACTTGGCGATCTGCGCTTGGCTCTCTCGATCCTTGTTCCCTCAAAGGTGATGAGCTCAGAATCTCCACCGGATTCTCAGCGTCGCTGCTAGCGTTCGCAGAACGTGATCCAGGTAGTTCTTCGGTAGCCCGGGGACTATGAGACTGCGCAGTAGTCGTGAAAGCCGAGTCGAGAACTGGTTCTGTAGAAAAAGGATTTTGTTGAGCTACAACGGGTTGCGATCCATGAGTAGTGAATCCCATTAAAGTATCCACGGGATTAGAGGTAGTTGGATCAGCGTCCAAGAGTGCGGCCGGGTAGTCTTCCGCTCCTGTGGCACGACTGGGCGAGTTTGGAACATCACTCTGCCCGGGGAAAAATCCTGGACCCTGAGGGAAGAGTACAGCCTGCGGTGTGAAACTGAAAGCCATGTCTGTATCCATTTGATTTGGTGCTTGGCCGAGTAGGTTTTGGTGTGACTCAGGAGCCATGCTATGCGGTGTTATCGATTGGCCTTCAAAGTGCAAGGACTGATCCATGATCGGATTATCTGCCCCAAATGGTCTTGTTCGAGCAAACGGCGTTGGAGTCATCTGTGGAAAACCAAAACCTGGTCTTGATTCGGCCAATACCTGGACACTATTCATGGGCGTAAAGTCGACATCTGCGGTTTGAGAGCCTTGATCAACCATTGCTGGCCGGGATGGGGTATCCATAGGAGTGTCCTCAATATCGCCATTTGACTGCGGGTTCGCTTGTGGCTCTTCTTCGTCTGACTCCTCGGGAACATTATCGGGCTCGGGGCTGGGAGATCTACTAGTATATCGCCAAGCAGTGCCAGGTAAACTAAATCGGGAGCGCTTCTTCGATTTCGTCTTCTTGCTGATATCCTCGTCGAATATGTCCAAGCCTCCTTCAAATAAGGATCCATAGGATACACGTGCTCGTTTGAGAAAAGCGGGAGAAGCATACTCCAAGGGATCGAGGGCCGATGCAACGTTTCGTTTCGCAGGCAGAATGAGCTCGGGAGATGGCGGTCCTGGTGTGGCAGGTTCTTCGGGTATGGTGTCGATTGGGTCGGTACTCTCTATATGGCTATCGACGGCAGTTTCTGGTTCTGCAGCTGGGACATCGATATCGAGTAGAGTCTCCTTTTCTGTATTCGGTTGTCGAATACCAATTACTAGGCGATTCGTGAATTCGAGTTGCCACGCTAGAGTGCTTCCTGCGACCTGTGTCTGCGTCTCATTCTTTTCCCACTTAACGCCTTTCAGGCTCACACGAATCTCATCTCCTGCGCCCAACGATACATCTGAGATGGCCTTTGCGGCCGCGCCGTGGAATCGTACGCGCACTTGTCCATTTTCGCGTCGGAGTCGAAAGTCACGCTCGGCCAAGAGGAATGCGATAGATTTGGTTAAAATACTAAAAGGCCATGTGATGGTTATCGTCCCGTGTACAACTCGGTTCTCTTGATCGGAAGCATCCGGGTTGAGTCCCGCAATTGGTATAGACTCGCCCTGGTCGAGAAGGGAGGTCGTGGGTTGAGAGTCGTTCATGGTGATTTTGTCGCAATGTGAGTCGCGTCGGCGGGGATGCGCGAAGAGCTGGAAACCCAGAAGATTTATGTTGATTTATTTGTACATGTGTGATCCCCAAGCCTTTATGATTCGTGTTTGATTTCGTAATTATTGCATCGCGTAGTTGCACAGTCGGTGATGCCTTTGACTGTAGTTGAGCTGCTGATTCTCGACTTGCGTAAGTAGCTTTAGAAGTAAACGTTGAAATGACATCTATGCAAGCTCCCGAACAAAGAGGAAAGCTCCTTACCTAGTGGGGATTGTGCCTAAAAGAGAAGGCGGTGAGATGAACACTCTGGCTCAATATCTTATCAGCTTATCATAGTCATTGAATCATCCAAGTCCCAAGTCCCAAGTCAGCCATGGATTTCAATGCGGCTCTAGGTAGGGTCGATCAGTTACATATTATCTCATGCCGGGATTTCCTTCCAATTGGATTTCTCCGAAATTCTCTAACGTACGAGTTACCTAAATGAGTAACTAAACAGAAGCAGTTAAAAAAGACTCGAGATAAGGCTGAAATAGTTCCACTCTCCTCCACTCAAAGGGAAGGGAGAGCAATCAACTCTTTTCCAATTACATATCGTTAGTACTTATATGGACGGGAAGGGAGACTCTTTCTCTTTTCATAAAGTTGTACCAGTAAACAAACGTATTGTGCTTGAGGCTGAAAGTAACTTTACCCGCCATTATTCTAGCCTACATACATACACTGCACAGCATTGTATTACAACAGTATGGGTTCTCTGACTCAGCCTTTGTCTTTCGACGTCAACAAAGTCGCCATTATTGGCGCAGGTCCAACTGGAGTCGCTGCTGCAAAATATCTCATAGCACAGGGTATTCACGATATCACACTCTTTGAGCAGCAAGATCATGTCGGTGGCATTTGGCATTACTACGGCTTCGCTCCTGGAACTTGTCCAGTTCCTCAGGAGGACCCCTACTATCCTCCAGATGAGCCTTTTCAGTGGGATTCGACATCGGCGCCAATATTCACATCGCCAATGTACGAGAACCTTCACGCTAATATCCCGAAGGAAGTCATGAATTTTTCTGATCAGCCTTTTCCCGAGGACGCCAAACTATTTCCCGAGAGGCCCATGATTGAGGACTACTTGATCAAATATGCCGAGGATGTCAAACCTCTGATACGCTTCTGTCAGCGTGTTGAAAGGGTATCACTGAAACAGCAAGATGGTCGAGACAAGTGGGAGGTGGAAACAAACCCCACCATGTCTGGTAATGACACCACCACGCAAGTTTTTGACGCTGTTGTTGTCGCAAACGGTCACTACTCGACGCCCTTTGTGCCCGATATGCAGAACATAAAAGAGTTTAACGAAGCATACCCTGGGGTTATTACTCACTCAAAACAGTATCGGACGCCCTACACATTCAAGGACCGCAAGGTCGTCGTGGTTGGTAACGGTCCATCAGGCCTAGACATTGCTCTTCAGATCAATCAAGAGTGCAGGAGACCCGCTCTTCTGTCTGTGCGGCATCCTACACCTCCAGGTCGGCTGACTCACTGTGGATGCGAAGAGACGGCTGAGATTGAGAAATTCCTGATTGAAGAGAAGGGAATTCGTTTCAAAGATGGCCGGGTCGAAACAGACGTTGATGCTGTTGTCTTCTGCACTGGGTTCCTCTACAGTTACCCGTTCCTCCGGGGTCTAGACCGCAAGCTCATTACTACAGGCCGAGGTGTTCACGGTTTATATCAGCATGTTTTCGATATCCAGCACCCTACTCTCGTCTTTCCTGGTCTCAACATGAAGGCAGCTCCTTGGCCACTGGTCGAAAGTCAGGCCGCTCTCTTCGCAGCGGTCTGGTCCAACAACCTTGAGCTTCCATCCCGGCAAGTCATGGAGGCTTGGAGTCTGGCTCTAGAGAAACAGGATGGGGAAGCTTTGCACGTATTTGGTCCCAATGGGGATGGAATTTACATCAACAAGTTGCATGATTGGGTCATGACAGCCAAGCGGCCAGGCAAGCAGCCGCCTTACTGGAACAACGAGCTGATGTGGCAGCGTAGCGTCTTTCTTGATGCCAAGGTAAAATTTGAGCAAATGGGCGGCAAAGCACGAACCCTGGACGAGGTTGGATTTCACTACAAGCCTGACCCTCAAAAAACTACTGCCGCGTGAATCGCGAATTGGGCAGCAAAAAAACACAGTCCAAGATGTTACGGTCAAGACTAGTCCTGACTACCCTAGACTGCATACGTGGAATTGTTCCCTCGTGGCTACCTAGGGCACTGTGACAGGGGTCCATATGCAAACTGCAACAAGGGTCCGAACAGCATTTGACTCTTAAAACACTCGGTAGAGGCTGGGAGCGAAAAGTCGGGGAGGGATCCGACTGTGCTGGTGTCGTGATGGTGGATTACAATGGCAGAAGTCGGTGTCGGATTTGTCATGCAAACTGGATCCAACATCTGGCGGCAAAGCTGCCGTCTGGGGACACGCTTCGATGCATAGTATGTACAGCGCATACAAACAACAAGGGTAACGTTGGAGAGTGGATATATCTTATCATTAGGATAGTTAATGCGTTGGCGGTTCGTGAGGCAACATCGAGGGTACTTGAACAGAGGAGCAGAACCTTCATCCCATTTCCATATTTTTTTTTTCTTTTCTTTATTGATTTCCCCCTCCAGACTTTTCTTCACTTCTTCCTCTGTTTTCACTACTTGATAGGTGAATCATTGGTTTCTCAAAGTCTCAAAGAGTCAACTTGGAAGACGTCTCAACAATGGCGCCATCCATATCCTTATCTAAGACCTTGTCCAAGGCTTCATCCAGAGCCTCATCCAAACCCAAACCCCAAGTCTCATCTACACCCAAGGCTCAAGTCTCATCTACAACCAAGGCTCAAGTCTCATCTACACCCAAACCCCAAGTCCCATCTACAACCAAGGCTCAAGTCCCTTCTACACCCCAGGCTCAAGTCCCTTCTACACCCAAGGCCCAGGGCAAAGGCCAAGTCCCATCTACACCCCAGGCTCAAGTCCCTTCTACACCTAAAGCCCAAGGCAAAGGCCAAGTCCCAGCCACACCAAAAGCTCAGGTCCCAGCTACACCCAAGGCCCAAGTCCCATCCACACCCAAATCACCGTCTTCAGCCCCATCTTCATCTCCAGCTTCATCCAGACCCAGATCCGAGAGTACTGCTGCCTCTTCTGTCACCACCAAGACAGCGACGAAAGGTGCAGCTCTCAAGTCATTACCCGCACCAAAAGACCTGTCACATCTTTTCTCAATAATCACCAGAAATCGAGAAGAGAGCGACATCAAGGCTTTTTACAAGTATATCCAAATCCCCGGCATTAGCAATCTCGCTGGAGGTGAGTGAATCCCGGCTTCGGCTGCTAATCCCCGTCCCGAGACATCGGTTGTTTTTAACGACTGCCGGTTGATCATTGACGAAGCGCCAATTCTGTATTTTACGGCCAGTTCTAACATTGCGATATAGGAATGCCAAACGCTCAGTACTTCCCATTCGACACTATAGAAGCTCAAATATCAAGACCAGACCGATGGCAACCTTCGTCCAATTATCCGGCACAGATTGAGGAGCCATCACCAGAGCCTGCACCATTTGCGCCAACGTCTGCCATTAGTGGATTCATGAGCCATATCAACAGGAAGGGCAGAAACACGTCCAAGGATCCTGATGCTCACAAAAGACCAACACGCATGGCAGTGCCCAAGGTCCATGACGAGACAGATCCTACCAAGAGGATTGACCTCACCACCGCCCTCCAGTATGGGCAGGTCACTGGCTACCCGCCTCTGCTCTCCTTCATCAAACAGTTCACAAACCAAGTCCTATACCCAGACATCCCCTACAAGGGAGGAGTGGATGTGATTCTCAACAATGGAAGTACGGATGGATTCTCAAAGGTCCTCCAACTTCTCGTTGATCCATGGTACGAGGGGCTCCACCCCACGAGTGAGAGACAGGGCATGCTCTGCGAGACATTTGTGTTTGGAAATGTCATCAGTCAAGTCAAACCACTTGGTATCAACATCGTCCCCGTCGAGGTTGATGACCAAGGTATGGTTGCTGAAGGCCCTGGTGGTCTACGAGAGGTGCTTGAGAATTGGGATCCCGAGAACGGTCTGCTGCCACATTTCCTATACACAGTAACGTAAGTCACTCAACAATGCCGCCACGAACTTCCACATACTGACTCAAAACTATAGAATGGGAGACAACCCCACAAGTGGTGTTGTAGGAATAAAGAGAAGGAGAGAGATATACGCTCTCGCAAGCAAGTTCGATATCATCATCGTCGAGGATGATCCCTACTGGTTTCTCCAATTCCCTTCCGCCGCCGCACACGAAGCCAAGGCGCGAGGGTACGATCAACCTCAGGAAACTCAATCACAAAAGCCAGCTATAAAATCTGGTTATGAGTTCATCGACTCGCTGGCTCGCTCTTATCTAAGCATGGATCTTGACGGCCGAGTCATTCGCCTCGACACCTTTTCCAAGACAATCGCTCCTGGCACTCGACTGGGTTACATCACTGCTCAACCTGCAATCATAGAGCGTCTTACAAGGTATGAAAGTCCCTACTCTTGATGATATCTCAACCAATACTGACTCATGGCTTACAGGATTGCCGAGACGGGCACCGGCCAACCCTCTGGCGTCGTCCAAGCACTTGTCGCCCAACTGCTTATGGGCCCTCACTCTTCTACGCTTCAAAAATTCTTCTATCTTCCACAATCAAAGAAGTCCTCGTTTACGGGATGGAACCTCGATGGCTGGGTACGATGGCTAGAAGGTCTTCGCGGAGAGTATGAGCGCCGCATGATACGAATGTGCAAAACCCTCGAAGAAAATGCATTCCAGCTCAACAGTTCTACACCAAGTAGTCCTGACTCTGACTGGAACATTATCACAAAGACGAGACTGATCGATTTCGACTGGCCTCGTGGTGGCATGTTCTTGTGGATACGGGTACACTTTGAGAAGCACCCGCTCTACCAGGCAAAGGGCCGCAGATCAATGCCAATCGTTGATGGTCCTATCCTTGCAAAGGCGTTCTTCATCCACAGCACCAAGGCACCTCACCTGGTGCTAGGAAGCCCTGGCAGCATGTTTAGTGCTACACCAAAGATTCGGGATGAGCGTGGTTGGCGGTATGTGCGATTGTGCTTCGCAGCTGAGAGTGATGAAAACATCGATGCTGGTTCATTGAGGTTTACAAGGGCCGTGCAAAGTTTCTTTGAGATTCAGGAAATCTCTCAGATTGAGGATTTGATTGATGAATTGTATAGTTAAGCGCATGTTTGGGTTTGGGTTTGGGGCAGGCAAAACAGGTCATATAACAAACTGCCAGGATTTTAGCAACTAAGAATTATGAATTTGAACGACGGACAAGAAAGATATCTACACAATCTTAAGAGAATGTTATTTCCATGTTTACAGGACAGTATAAAAAAGACACTCAGGTTTATATTACATTATGATTAGCTCCTGCCCATAACGTGGCCAAAGACAAAGGGCCTTCTCCAAAATTTCTCGCAACTGACTTTGGCTGTCCCCTGCCTTTGATACGGCCTGGCAGTGCTAATTCGTATTGCTCTGGCTGCTGAATGTTCTGGCACAATTGAACTCTTCTGCTCCAGGACACGGGTGTAAGATGTACACGCAGAATCTCTGTTCGATGCACCTTGATGATACATTCGTCCGAGTGGATATGGCGTATTGATGTCGCTTCCTTTGTGAACAGAAGACAAGTGATCGTTTACTTCGCCAATTATACGGAAGGCTGCTTGGCAACCTTTCTTCCCAAAGTCAACGGCGAACGGGCAAAGAAAACGTCCATAGCTTCGTATATGCAATGAAGTTACATCGTGGCAGTTCAATGAGTAAAAAGATGCTCCTTGCCCTGAGTCGAACGTCGATCGCAGCTATATTTTGCTGCGTACGGGCAGTGGTATATCTATAAAACCTAGTCAAGTTAGTGTTATTGAACCACCTGCTCTGTACGACTCCATACCTTTGGCCCTGCGTCATGGTCCATAATGAAATGTAAGATAGGACAAGAGCGCAGATGAGTTGAGGTATGTCTTCGACTGATATCCTAGGAATATCGGGTTCTGTGATCGAATATAGTGGGTATAAATGGAATATTGGCGGCGACCTGACTCTGTGCTTAATGTTTATTCTTAAGAATCAAATCTCGAGTTTAGTGACATAATGAGAAAAAGGATAATATAGTTAGAAAGGATGAAGTGGCGGGAAAGGATGACGTGGTGAGAAAAGGATGATCTCGTTTCAAATGATACATCCATCATTTAAGTATGTCTGTGAATGAATGTCCATCTTGACAGCGACAGACACTGCCAGCATAGTGTTAACAAGCTTGCAGCAAATCACTCCATTCATCGCATTACAGACTATTTGGCCGAATATAACAATCTTGTCTCTTCTAGAATTATATCATAGAAGAAAGTTTGATATTTAATTGTCGTAAAGCGTTGTGCAGTGTCGCTAAGTGCCGAAATTCGATGCACTGCAGGCTGCAATCTTCCACCATGCCCCAAAACCCTAGGTATAAACAGTTACTCTACAAGTTAATACAAAGTGACTTGAATGTAGAAGAACTGACGTATTTCAACAGGTTATGTATATTCAAGGGAGCAGGGAAACACCAACAGGACTTGGTTTAGATTTCACAAGATTGGAGAATCAGGTTTGCAGCCAGTCTAAAGGGACCAAGCAATATAGCCAAGCATACATAACGAAAACATATCACTGTGCATATATACATATATCACTGATTAGAACAGAAAACAGCGCATAGAACAAGCACTTATATTGGCAAAGAGCTGCTCCTGGTCAGGCGGATCGCACTCTACAGCACAACAGTACCTGCGCATATACTTTACCTTACGACTACAGGATTGACTATATTTAAGAGTCTTGAAAAGTCTGCAACAAAGCTTGCGATAGGTATATCTGGGTGACGCTCACAACTACATGTGCAGGCGGGTTAGATAAAAACCAGCACACCCTATCCTAAAGAGCCTAAGCTAACATAATACTTTAGTGTTTTATAACAATCTTAGACTAAGTTTACTTAACTGTTTCTGTCATACAGTTATAGTGTGCGGATTGTTTTCTGATCCACCTGGTGTGGTATATATCATTTGGGTTGAGACTGAAGTGTTTGTTTGTATAGTGGATGATAGAAATGTCAACCTTGAAACCTTAGGAGTACAGAAATCAACAATGCAAGGACTTGGTCTCAATTTCATAGTTCGACCTACTAATTCAGTCTCGTTTGTGTTTACAGGCAATGTTTTTTGATAACCTTAATATTGTATGTTGATGAATCTTGAAGTTCTAATTGAGAAGCTGGTCATGGAACCCGTTATGTTGAGCTTTTCAAAAGAACACATTCCTTTCACAATCCAGCCCTGATACCGTCAAGCCTACAGCTTGCTTCATTTATTAGTGGTAGGTCAAAGAGTGAAGTTGTGCCACTTGCCGGCTTTTTTTGTGTTCATGACAATTAAAGGATCATCAGCCAAAGATCCATAGAAAAGACGTACAGAGCCAACACTTCAACATGCGACACTGCAATATATTCGGATTTAGGATTCCCACAGTGGTAATGCACAATTACTTATTAAGCATCCAACACCTCACATTCAACAGTTGTGTTCACGTTTCAATCAAACTTCAAGTATGGGAACCAATGCCGAGTCTGGCTGTAATTCATATCAAATCTCTGATTCATTTTTAAGAGAGCTCAACCTTCAAAGAAGCCATTACGCCTCGATATCAAACCATGCTAGACCCGTCATCCGATTCCGTCTAAACCCGCTGCACACCCAGCAAGTCAGGATATTTTTAGTTCTGCTTCTTCTGAGCCTCCTGAGCGAAAACAGTCGCGTAGGGGTTCAGGCGGAGCATGACCTGCTTGTTCTTAAGAGGGTTCTTCTTCTGGACAGCAGATCGGCGTGTGATGGCATCTCCCTTGGGGGCGTTGATGGAGCTCTGGATTTCAGAGCTGTTGATCAGACGAGTAAGATCGGCCTGAGAGACAACGTTGGAGGGAAGGAGGAAGTCACGCTTGTGGGCGGAAGCCTCGGTGGTGGAACCGTAGATCTCGTCGAGGGCCTTGAAAGCAGCAGAGGTCCAGACGATGAATCGGCCGAGGTGACCACCAGGAGCGAGCTGGAGGAGGTTGAGAGCGGTGACGGGGCAGGTCTCGACACCAGTGATGTTGCGGAAAGCGGTGACGAGCTCCTTGCCATCAGTCTCAGGAGAGTAGACGACAAGAGGGCCACGTCGCTGGCGGTGGCGGCGGCCACGGAGCTTGCCCTTACCGGCACGGAGCTTCTTGGAGTTCTTGACCTTGCTGACGTCCTCACCGGCTCCAACAGCCTTCAGGAGGCCGAGAGCAGCGGAGGTCTTGGCAATAGCGGCAGCCTCGAAAACAGCGGAGTCAATGACCAGAGGAACCTCGGGGACGGAGTTGACCTGGTGGCCACGGGCCTGGAGGAGGGGAACAGCAGCGGAAGCAGCGAGGGCGGAAACGACAGCGTATCGCCTAGTTTTTCATGGTTAGACTTCGCGCTTTCGACTAGATCTTCGTAATACACTTACTTCTGGCCGACAGATACCTTAATGTGCCACTTTCTCCAAATTTTCGTTGGGGCGAACATGCGACCGGATCGACACATGTTACCGAAGGCAGCTTGACCAGCACGATGAGTACCACCACCTAGCAACGAGTTAGCAACAGTGAACTTCAATGTACTTATGTAGAAACAAGTATATAGTGTTTTACTTACCGGAAACACGGGGGATACGGGCAACGGCACGACCTGTTGAGAATTGAGTCAGCTAGTGTCCTATCGTGGTTGTGGCGTTGTGGTGTTTTGGTGTTGTTCCAAAACCACATATTTTGGGCTCAGTCTTTGTCTTGCCCCACATCGAACAGACAGGTTGTGCGATCGGCTGCTGAGGTGAAGACAATGACAAGCTTGCCCAAAGTCTGTGCTGGAAGCGTAGCAGTCCTCGCCCAGAGGTTCATAGGTGTTGCACAGCTTCTCGGTGATGGGCGACTAATCCTCCTCGAAAATATCGAAATTTCACGTACCGGTACCCCAAGACTCAGCAGAAGTCTATGAATCTGTCAGCGAAATTCACAATGAATAGCTCATTTGTTCTTACCTGGTGGCCAGCCTTCTCGCTCACGGAGTAGGGCTGACGCTTGTTCTTGGCCATGCCAGTGTGAACCTGCTGGACGATGTCCGGTCGGATCGGGCTGGTGAAGACAGCAGGAATGGCGTGGGTAGCTCCAGTGGGAGCACCATCTTTGCCGAGAATGGTGACGGTAGGTCGGGAAGCCATTGTGAAGGTTGAGACTTGGACCTGTGATGATGCTTGAGTTAGAAGAGGTTCCAGAGAAACTGCATCAATTCTGGCGTTGAAATCTTACCTCGGGCGTCGTGCGGCGTCGAAATTTGGTGATGGAGTGGGAGGTTGCAAGGCTCGCGAAATTTCACCTTGGGTAATTTTGCAGAAGCCGAATTTTGGTGGGCGGAGAGACCCTAACCGACCCACACGCGAGGAAGGTGGGGTTGATTGAGGTTGAAGATCCGCAATGATGGGCACGTGATGCTAGAGGACCGTGCTAATTGTGCTAGCTCGCACTCACGATACAGTCAGCTTCAGCTCAAACTGGAACCAATCACGCAACGACATCATCTCAAAATAGAATACAATTGCTTTGTTTTTATAAATATTATATCATTCTCATCATGGCTCGTCCAAGTGGCTTCGTCGTAGCATACGTAGTTACATATCATCGTTATGCCCCATCTAGTACTCCAGGATGCAGATATCCAAACCCAATTCATAAACCGTTATTCCCACCTCTTCCATTCTTGAATATACTTGTCCACCTGTTCCTCAACCCAATTCTCATCTTCATGCGTGGATCTCTCCAGTCTGGCCAGCTTCTCGTGGATCATAGCTTCAACATCCAACCGTTCAAGTACCTTGGCCTCCAAGTACTTGGGATCGTTCCATCGGCATGCCTTCTTGAATATATCTCTCATTCTATGAGAGTAGAGTTGGCAAGTTGCAAGTGGTAACTTTTGCGGCTTCATGTAGAAGTTGCGAGCGATGACGTTATCATCCTTGATTGAAGGTCGAACCACCTCATCAAAACATTCGCCACAGACTGTAAACTGCTGGAGGAACTGCATAATGTGCCAGTGTCCGTTGACTATGGGCTTGTCTTCCTGACACTCACTCACTGCAGCCATCTTCTCGATGTCTTGTGCAAGAGTCGTGACGTCTGGCTCTTCTTGCTCCCGCCGTGCTTGATCTGACGTTGTTTCCAAAGCGTCAAAGTACATGACGAATCGTTTTCGTTTCGGCTTAAAGCGCATTGCGCAGAGCCCCCTAGTTGGTTCCGAACGGGAGTCGAGAGGGATGAAGATACCAGTAAGATTGGGAAATAGCGCATGAATTATTTTAACACATTGGGGACACACAGTAAAATCGTAGACAGGCTGTCGTGTGTATGGGTTCCAGAGTGTTTGCCAGTTGCGCGTGGTGACTCTATCACCAGGACAAGGGAGGCTCTTGGTGGCAGTGATGGCATTGGCAACATCATGAAAGAGTCGCAGATCAGGCAGCTCATTCTTCAAAGTAAGAAGCCATGCGATACGATACCACGGTCCAACACCAAAATCACACGAGATCGGCTGGGACGTGGGACGAAGCATAGGCTGGAATGAGTTTCGATACTGCGTTTTGCCAAAGACAGTACCATAGCAGTCTGGGCAAATATTGAAATCAGTACGAGGTAGCGTAAGCCAGTCCACCAAACCTGCAACGGGGTGTTTGCGGCGGCATTCGGGAAACGTGGTAACACCTGTCGCTTCCTGATGTTCCGAGTGACGCCGAACGGATCCGACTGGCTTCTCTAGGCGAACACCATCTCGATTGGGGTCAAAGGTTGGCGGCTGCCAAGATTGTGCAGAAGGGGGAGGACGGTTGGTCGATGGAAAAGCCGATACAGGTCTAGATTCGAGAGGTGCTCCGGGGCCATTGGGAATAGGAGCTGGCATGCTAGGCATTGAGACGACAGAATCTCCCTCATACCGAGATTGTGACCTACCGATCCTTTCTGCATTGCCCCGAACGTCGAAGGGGTCAACTAAGAGGTCGTCGTCCATAGGATAAGGGAGCTCTGATTTTGGCCTTTCAGGAAGAGGATGGTGATCTCTAGCAATCGGGAACGTTGAGGCAGGCCTTACGCTTGGAGGAAGTTCCTCTGATGCAGTTGACCCATTGGGGATAGGGATTGGCACCGGGATAGGTATCGTAGGCGCTCGTGTCTTCTCTCTGGGACCACTAGGCGCGTCGACCTTCTCCAACTTCGGCTGTGAATCTCGCTCATCCTGCAGAACAACAGACTTCTTGCGTCTGGGATGAAGTTCGCGTGGGCCCTTGGGATGATCATCGCCGGAGCGACTATCCTCACCACGATCATCACGACCATCACGGCGATCGTCACGTCGAGTTGCCGATTCTCGTACAGGCTCACGAGAAGGGAATGTCGAGGCTCGACCGTAGTCCTCACGTTCCGATCTTGAATAGGGAGGAGAGTTCTCCTTCCTGCTACTCCTTGACACATACTCACTCCTGTAAGGAGTTTCGGGCCCAATCCTTTCCTTCGATAAAGGACGAGTTGGCTTCTCACCAACCCGTTCTTTTGAAAGCGGGCGCGTAGAGGCCTCACCAACTCTCTCCTTCGACAATGGTCGCGTCGACTTCTCAGGCTCGACAGTTGTACGTTTCGTTGTGGATGCAGTCGAGGAGTTTCGGGTATGACCACTTTCGTACCGTCGTTCGTTGGGCATACTGGACGCATTATTAGGCCTGGTAGGGGACCTGCGAGAAGCACTCTGAGACTGTCCGTAGTACGCTTGATCGCGGCCGTTGGTACTGCTCTTAATAATTTCAGGCGCAAGCAGGGGATCAATAGGAAGTTTGGGGGGCCTAGCAGGAGGCTGTTCATAACGGCTGCTTCCGGACGCTGAAAGACGAGTACGGTATTTCTCGGGCAGCTGATCATCTCGAAGCTCAGTTTCTAGTCGAGGCAGATCTTGTCTGCTGCGTCGTTTCTCTAAGGGAGGTCTGCTGCGTTCCCGAGTTGCTGGTGCATCGGCTTTCAGGTTAGTATCGTATCTTCGGCTAGATCTTGTGTCCGTGTAGACGTCACTCAACGGCCTCTCCTGCCGTTCAGCCCTCTCACTTCGCTCAGGTCTCTCATTTCGTTCTGTTCGTTCACTTCTTTCGGGTCGATCCTGTCGTTCAACTCGTTCGTTCCTCTCGGGCCTTTCTTGTCGTTCAACCCTTTCGCTTCTTTCAGGTCTCTCTTGTCTCTCTGGACGTTCAGCCCTTCCTGGTCTTTCCTGTCGCTCAACGCGCTCATTTCGCTCGGGTCTCTCAGAGCGCTCAACTTTCGGAGACTTTGATTCCGGTCCATTTCTCCTTTCTGGCTCAGACTTTCTACCAGAATCGGTCCTTCGGTGGCCTTCTGCCCTTCTGTCAGGCTCACTTCTTCTTCTGTTTGCCCCGCTCTTCCTGTCAGTTTCACCCCCCTCGGAACCACTTGAAGAGCCTGTCAAAATAACAAATCGTCGTTCAGGGTTGTATTCATGAACCTCTATAATCACTGGATTCTGTTCAGCGTCCCCACGTGACGGGGTCTCCTCCTCCTGGTTCTTGGAGAGTGATGCTCCATGCTCCCGCTTGAGTGAAACTTCTTCATCTTCAACAGAGGGTGGTGGTGGTCGAACTTTCGGAATTCGTGCTGGGACTGCAGACTTCGGTCGTGGTATTAATGGGTAATAAGGCAGCTGGTACGGTTGCTGCTGGGCGGGAGGCTGAGAAGAAGGACGATCCTCGATCTGCGATGGTGGACTATTGGTTGTTGTAAGTAGTTGTTCAAAGGCGAAACGGTGATGTACATACGGTTTTGGACTTTTGGCCCGGGAAGTTGTAAAGTACCCCGTCTGGAGTAGGTTCTGAATGTCAAACGACTCGCCCATGATGCGTCTCTAAATGTCGGAGCAGCAAGAAATCATGATACGCTATGGGGAAACTGGAAACAGCAAACGCGCCCACAGAAATAAAAGCGAAAGACGAGCGACCAAAACAGATGAGGTCGGAGGGCTGACTGAGGTTGCTTGCTAACGTCTGTTTTCTATGGTGTTTGTTGTCGCACAGGCCTGCTGGAGACGGGAAGGTTGGGTTGGGTTGGTTGGTACTAGGTTGGTTGGTAGGTGCGGGCGTTCCAAAACAAGTAGTTTCGCAAATAGTAGGTAAGGTAAGGTATAGGTAGGCGTAAGCTTGATATAGGAATGGGTGGATGCCGTAGAGAATGTTTAAATAAAACAGTAGATACTAATAGAAGCGGAAAAGGACAGAATCTGCTCTGACGCTGTTTTCCAAGGCGGCAGGCAATGTCAGAAGAGAAGCAGAATAGAATGTCGGAGACACCTTGGGGCGCAGTTTAGGTCGGGTTCTAAAGGAAACGAAACCTCGATAGATTAGCTGCCAGATGACATATGTAGTATGGATTACTAGACTAGATATACTTGAGCATCCACCCAAGCCTCCATATAAAGTAATGTACTCCCAAGAGTGGGCGGCTGGGCATCCACCCCTCCTCTCGTCATCCTCAATCTTCATGCCCTCCTCTCAGCCCTCCAATGGCCCCGCCAGGTTGCCCCTCCTACATAGTACACCTCTCCGGATGGATCATGCCGATTGAAGCCATTCCATTTTACGCTTAGAAAATCACCGATTTGCTCCAGTGCAACGTATCACCATCAATCAAAGCGTTGTACCTAGCCTATCTATCCTTACAGTATCATGTCTCGGTAACCGGACATAGATTTCAATGCATGATTGAATCGTTGCACAGAGTAGGACAACGCAAGTGTCTGGCCTGTCTGTCTGTCTTGTCATCCACTGTCACGAACAATCATAACTCAGAACCCTGTTGTATGACCCTAGCCACCGCTTTCGTTTAAGTGACCCTGGAGACAGACATCCATGACAACAAATCAACAACACGCCATGCCTCTTAGACCGACGGATCTTTGATCAATTACTTCGACGAATTAGAGATCCATAACGAAGAACCGTATTCAATTGGACTAAATTCGTGACCATACACTGCATTCTCTGGTATAGTCGTTGAAACAAACATACTCAGCAGTTAAGGATATTTGTGGATATCCTTCAGCCATCGAATATTATCATGAAACAATCCATGGTCTTTGCAGATCATAAATTCAAGACGGTCCCGCAGCTTGAGCCCACAATTTGACAACTTGATCTAGTCCTCATGAGTTTTTTCTCCGGATGGCTTCGTAATTGCAATGAGCGGTAAAGTCGCATATTTCTGTAATGGGACTTACAACACAACTCTTGATCAAGGAGCATATGTCGGACAGTATCTGGTGGCTGGGTTGATGTATACACCGTCGCAAACACGAACATGGGCATGGGCTATGGTCCATCATACTCTGGGATTCGTCCTCACACCGAGTGTCCAGCGGTAACAAGACGAGGACAATTGCAAATGCGGTGTACTTGTAATACTTGCTTTGGGCTTCGTGTGAATCTTGGCCTCGGAAAGCCCGAAGGAACTCTGATCTAGAATTACAAGGTATATGGTGTTGATTAAAAACGATTTTATAGGTTCCGCCAGAGCTGCAAAAGAGATAAATATGCTCGAGGTCACCTCCGGCGTCTTTGTGTATTTGAACAGCAAAAGTCATTCCCGAATAATGATCAAGTGACAAGAGCCCATAGCGAAAACTCGAGAGATGGTGCTCGATGTGACAAGAACAAAACAGAACTCAGGACAACCCCCTTTTCCATTTCTGCAAACAGTCCAAGAGACATGATACCCATAACACAAGACTCCGTCCATGCTCAAGAATTCAAAATGGGACTTCTCCAAAAGCCTCTCCAAGCAAACCCAACTAATGAGGCGTCTAGTCTTCAAGGAGGTCTGCAATATCCTTGTCGTCCTCCTCTTCTTCCCTTCGTCGCTCCTCAGCTTCAAGAAGGTCCTTCAACATAGTTCTCTGCCTCACACGAGCCTTCTGACCCCAGTCAGCACCGGTGCCGTCACCTTCCTCATCGATCTCGGGCTCATCCTCAGCCAGCCCGCGTAGCTCGTTGGGAGAAATCTGGGCCTTGCGCTTCTCCTTGGCATCCTCGTCCTCCATCTTCTGAACAGCTCCTTTCGTGATAAACTTCAGGGCCAAGGGGCGGAGGAGCATGTAACCGCCGACGATGACGATAAGACGAATCCATGCTTTTGTGTCCATTGCCTCGAATGCATTTGAAATGTTGTTGGAGGCATTGGCACCGTACTGCAGGAACTGAGCAGTGAACTTGCCAAAGGCATTGAGCTCAGGCTGTTCGCCCTGAGCTTGTTGTTGAGCCATGGGATCCATTGCGAATATGTTGAGTTTGTGAGAGTGAGATTAGATGTGGTTCTGGATGAGTGAAACCCTTTTTGAGCTTCTTGGCGATGATGCGTCTCTTGATGTAAGGTCTAAATACGATGCTTGGCGTAGATGCAAGGTGGCTTTTGTGGCGGTAGTGAGATAGAATCGCGCTAGGTCAAGATTCCACACAAACAATAAGTGAACAATTGCAATTGAGGATGTTTAGGTACGTCAGAAATAGGGTGAACAGAGGAGAATGACAGAGCCGGTGAGTTGAGGCTTTGAGTCGAGTTTTATATGGCGCGCGTTTCGGGAGGTTGTTTTTTTACTTGTCCGATGGAGCCGGCGCTCACTGGCCAAGTTCTGGAACCTGTCTGTACCCGCTAGACAAATGAGGGTAGCAACCTTGGATGAATATCAATGTTTTTATAGCGCATAATGAAGATTTAATGATACTATGAGCTAGGTAATTAAAAACAACATTAATAAAATGCTCTTATAGAGAAGTTGTTATTAAACGATGCACGCACTTACGTATAGACGATTGGAGAGACTGAAATGTGAATATTGAGGAGAGTTCTTACTTTTCTTACTTTTTCTTCGCTACATTAGCTTACCCCGAAGCTGAAGCCTCACTCAGTATGCCGTTGATATACTGAGTCCATATCGCACAGGATAAAAGAATCATGCTACAACTTATATCATCAATATTAGATATCCAAATCTCTGATATTTCCTCACAATCCTTCTGAACAAATTACGATGCCACGTGACTATTCTTATTCCTAAGTATCTGAGTGGACGCTTCAAACCTGGCCGGTTGGACAATGGCTCCACCAAAAGAACAGACCCAGACGCCTTTGGAGCGAAGCAGAGCTCGAGAAATTTTCGAGGCCTCATCATAGCCGTCTTCCATTTCCATCTTCATCCCCCTCCACTCTCGACAGCACCATCGTGTGTTTTTCTTCCTCCTCCTCTCCCTCCTATTCCTTCTTCTCCTTCTTAATTCGTACTTTATAATACCCACAGGGAGTAGTCACCATGTCGACCGCTTTCCGATCTCTTGCGCCTTTCCTGCGCACCGCCCGACAAGGGCTCCGGGCTAACCCCGTCAACCCGCTTCAGTCCGCCTTCACCAAGCAGAACGCCTCTGGTGTCCTCAACCTTTACCGCACATACGCTGTCTTTGAGCGATCAAAGCCCCATGTGAACATTGGTACCATTGGTCACGTCGATCACGGCAAGGTGCGTTCCCAAGAGCAACGACCCCTCCATTATTCTCGCAAACCAGACCTCAGCTGACTCTATCCTGTAGACCACTCTCTCTGCTGCCATCACCAAGCGTCAGGCCGACAAGGGCCTCGCCAACTTCCTCGAGTATGGTGCCATTGACAAGGCTCCTGAGGAGCGAAAGCGTGGTATCACCATCTCTACCGCCCACATCGAGTACGCCACCGAAAACCGCCACTACTCCCACGTCGACTGCCCTGGTCACGCCGATTACATCAAGAACATGATTACTGGTGCTGCCAACATGGACGGTGCCATCATCGTCGTTGCTGCTTCCGACGGTCAGATGCCCCAGACCCGTGAGCATTTGCTGCTTGCCCGTCAGGTCGGTGTCCAGCGAATTGTCGTCTTCGTCAACAAGGTCGATGCCATTGACGACCCTGAGATGCTTGAGCTCGTCGAGATGGAGATGCGTGAGCTTCTCAACACCTACGGCTTCGAGGGTGACGACACCCCCGTCATCATGGGCTCTGCTCTCATGTCCCTCCAGAACCAGCGCCCCGAGATTGGTACCCAGAAGATTGATGAGCTCCTTGCCGCTGTCGACGAGTGGATCCCTACCCCCGAGCGTGACCTTGACAAGCCTTTCCTCATGTCCGTTGAGGATGTCTTCTCCATTGCCGGTCGTGGTACTGTCGTCTCTGGCCGTGTCGAGCGTGGTGTCCTCAAGCGTGACCAGGAGATCGAGCTTGTCGGTAAGGGTCAGGAGGTCATCAAGACCAAGGTCACCGATATCGAGACCTTCAAGAAGTCTTGCGAGCAGTCCCAAGCTGGTGACAACTCCGGTCTCCTCATCCGAGGTGTTCGCCGTGAGGATGTCCGCCGTGGTATGGTCGTCTGTGCCCCTGGCACCGTCAAGTCTCACACTCAGTTCCTCGCTTCCCTCTACGTCCTCACCAAGGAGGAGGGTGGCCGACACACTGGTTTCCAGGAGCACTACCGACCCCAGCTCTACCTCCGAACTGCTGACGAGTCCATCGACCTGACCTTCCCCGAGGGTACTGAGGATGCTTCCAGCAAGATGATCATGCCCGGTGACAACACCGAGATGGTCGTCACCATGGGCCACCCCAACGCTATTGAGGTTGGTCAGCGATTCAACATCCGTGAGGGTGGCCGAACCGTTGCTACTGGTCTCTGCACTCGCATCATCAAGTAAGCGGTGTTTTAGATGGGTTAAGGAAAAGTTTATGGGTGTAGTGTACGAATTATTACGTTTATGTACCATCTGGCAATGTCTTTCTCTTTGAGTCCATTTGGCTCTTGTATATTAGGCGGCCCTGGGGCTCAAAGATCTCCGCTCTGCTTCCTCCCGTTGTCTTGACGATTGTAATTTAGACAAAGAATTTAGGGGAGGCAGTAATAAGACTTGTAAAACTAGCACAGCATTCGCGGCATGTGATTACTCGTCGGTTAGGGCTGTGCAACTGATAACACTTTGTTGTTTCAAGCCTTGATTGACAGCATTGCGTGATCACAGGAATATGCGGAGATGAGCAAAGGGACCGATGGTTCACATGGAGTTTTTGATTGTCATAATTTCACATTGACCCGATACACTCCATGGCCACAGGTTGGTCATGCGGGATAGTGCGAGGATAAGACAGGACACATAGACATTTCGAGGTCCAATGCAATGGTATTCGTCTATCCTCGGAGGATGTTCGTCAGACGCACGATCTTCCTGAGGGACCCAAGCAAGCCATAAAACTCCTGTTCCAAGCGGCCGCCCTCCGAGTGCTTTTTTAACGCGAGGCCTTTGACTTTCTGCTGAGAGTTCTCCCCTTCCACACAGTACTTTTCTCTCCAGCAGTTCCCCCCATCCCTTAAACGAGAAAACCGGGTGTCATGATGATGTGTCGTTTATCGGTACTGTAGACGAAGTCGGGTCAGTGCTGTTCATTCCGACTCGCGCAAGTCGCTGATCGGCCTGAGCCCAGTCGGGCCTTGGAAGACCCCACGCTGCGCTCTCAGTCCAGATAAAACTCACCTTGTTGAAACCGATGTCCTTGGCCTTCTCACGGAAGCACTGACGGCACAGGTTGAGGTCGTACTTTCGGATAAGACCGGCCTTGTGCTTGCAGACACGGCTGGGAGATTTGTTAGCAAAGGTAATATTTCGAATCGACTATCGAGGGACGCCGTCGGGTGGCATTTTTATTTCGCATCCGACGGGGCGGAAGAGGATTGTGAATTGTTCGTACCAGCTGCGAGAGCCCTTGCCGTAGTTTCGGGGGCGGGAGTTCCAGACGCTTTCGTGAGACATGGTGTCGTTGTTGGGGGGTTGAAGGCCGAAAGCTCGAAGGGTTGCGGGATGGTTTAGATTTCGCGAGATGGATGACTGGGAATTTTTGTGTGCGCTGACTTACTAGGTCCCGCAGCCCCAGTTTGGGCAAGAGAGGGCACAGAGGCTCGGCAGTCGGAATAGAGGTTAGTCCGTTATTTGTTGGTCCCCACTCTGCGATGTCCAACAAGGTGATTTACATCCACTCGAGGGCAACTAAGTAGACTTGAAGAGGAATTTAAAATGCTGTGAATAGCTTGTTGGTTTGAAATAAGTGATTCTGCGCTTGTTTTTCATTCTACATTTTGTAAACTCTTGTTGTGCGAGATTTGGTAGAACACAAGTCAATCACTGTTCCAAGTGATATCTTATCTTAGAACGAACTACATACAGACATGGAAAACTGGAGACCAAGTGAAGAGGGATTGGGGAGAAGTCAACCAAGTACTTAATTAATCTATATTCTCTGCTATGAGATAGTCTGGCCGTAGGTAAAAAGGAGATTTCTTATGGGAAATCGAGCTAAATGTTTCCTGTTGATACTCGTTGAAGGAGTAGCTTGTCAATACCTCCGCTCAATAGATGATTTACTGGATACCTACCTGTGAGCTTTGAAGAGCTGGAAGACACTTTCAACTTTGCTCGTCGGGCCTCTTCCTCTGTGTAATCTTGCATTGATCCTTTGTGGGGATTATATATTCTAATTCCCAGCTCCGGTAGTGAGATGACTTTACCTATTGAAGCTACCACATATTATCCCTAGGTCAGTAAGTCGCCAATGGGGTCATTATATTGTTCGCAAAACTTGCTCCGTCATTATACTAGCCAATGGGGCATTCATCACATACTCAAGTCAATCAATTGGACCGAGGCTTTAGTTTCAACATAATGCCTCCAAAAGACTTATAATAGTAACTAGACGAAAACAATATCAGAAACAACAACTGCTTCATAACCAGTCTGGAGATAATGGGTACAGTTACACAACAAAGACGTAATTGGCTGGCGACCCCAACTAGGTGGCGGTGGAAGCTTGCCTCAGCTGTTCCTAGGTCCCGCTTTACCTTACAGGGATGTCCACCTACACCGGACATTCCTATGCAAACTGGCATCTTGGATTGATTTCCAAGCAAACCTACCAGAAACAAAGCACATCTCTTTACAAGATTGTGTTCTGGTTCGTCTTGTTTTTACACTTTTCTTCCATCTAACAACATCAATTGAACCACAGTTCATCCAACATGGTTCTCATCAAGAGCTTCGTGCTCGGCGCCCTCGCCGCCACCGTTGCAGCTAAATCTGCCGTCATCGAACTGCTCCCCTCCAACTTTGACGACATCGTTCTCAAGTCCGGAAAGCCCACCCTCGTCGAATTCTTCGCCCCGTGGTGCGGCCACTGCAAGAAGCTTGCTCCCGTCTGGGAGGATCTCGCAAACACCTACGAGCATGCCAAGGACAAGATCCAAATTGCAAAGGTCGACGCCGACGCCCAGCGTGAGCTTGGCAAGCGATTCAAGATTCAGGGTTTCCCTACTCTCAAGTACTTCGATGGAAAGAGTGCAAAGCCTGAGGAGTACAAATCTGGCCGTGACCTCGACAGCTTGACCAACTTCATTGCTGAGAAGACCGGTGTCAAGCCCAAGAAGAAGCTTGAGATGCCCAGCGAGGTTACCTATCTTAACGATGCTACCTTCTCCAAGACCGTTGGCGGTGACAAGCACGTCCTTGTTGCCTTTACTGCTCCCTGGTGCGGACGTAAGTTTCTACCTTTTCTGCAACGCTCTTCAGCTTGCTAACTATTGTCTTCACAGACTGCAAGAGCCTCGCTCCTACCTGGGAGGACCTCGCCACCACATTCGCCAATGATAAGAACGTCGTGATTGCCAAGGTCGATGCTGAAGCTCCCAACAGCAAGGCTACTGCCGAGCAGCAGGGTGTCAAGTCCTACCCCACCATCAAGTGGTTCCCCGCTGGTAGCAAGGAGCCTGTCGCCTACGAGAGCGGACGTACCGAGCAGGCCTTTGTCGACTGGATCAACGAGCACGCTGGAACTCACCGTGTTGTTGGTGGTGGTCTTGACACCATCGCTGGTACTGTCGAGTCTCTGGATACCCTCGTGGCCAAGATCACTGGCGGTGCTGCCATCGCCGAGGTTGCCGCCGAGGTCAAGAAGGAGGTCGAAGGCCTCACCGACAGTGCTCAGAAGACCTACGCTGAGTACTACGTCCGTGTCTTCGATAAACTGCACTCCAACAACGACTGGGTCTCCAAGGAGCTCGGTCGCCTGGATGGCATTCTTGCTAAGGGCGGACTTGCTCCTTCCAAGCGCGACCAGATCCAGCAGAAGACCAACGTCCTTCGCAAGTTCGTGCAGAAGAAGGCTGAGGAGAAGGTCGAGCAGGTCAAGGAGAAGATTGAGGAGGTCAAGGATGAGTTGTAAAGCGCCAGGTGCAACATCATGATAACACAACAAAGATAGCAAAGCAAGTACAGAATCACAGATCTCGTATGTAGTTGATTCTTGGTTACTTGATGTAACGATAATGAAAATACCGTAACAAGACATGCTGGTCCTTCTATTTGCGTATGATGAAGCAAAGTTCATGAGAGATAACCTAAACGCCCCAGACTCTTGTTTTATATGTGAAACTCATCAAGGTTTGCTTGAGCTTCCATCTTTTGGCTTATTGCTCTCTTGAAGAGCTGCCTCAAGGTTATCCAGCCTTCGAGACATCTCGTCCACTTGAAGCAAGGTCAGTGTGGGGCACTATGAGATGCTTGGAGGTGAGTGGGCTTACTCTTAGCAAAGATCTCTGAGGAGACACCCGCGAACTTGTTGGATAGAGAGTTTAGGAGCTCTTCAACGGCCGCTGTAACATCAGCGCGAGCATCATCTGAAGCCTGTGACAAAGAATCGAGTCAGTGGCGCTGTCCGCACTTGGTTGAGGCTTTGATACTCCGCAATCCAACGCACGCAATCTTTGTGTAACGCTACATACGTTGGGTCTGCCGAGAGTGGTCAGAGTTGGGAATAAAACGTACATTTTCCGGCTTATTATTCGCAGCGGTGTCGGGCTTGGGGTCGTTACTAGCCATGATGAAGTTTGAGTGTAAGAACTTAGGACTCTCTGATACACGAAAACGCTGGAAAAGAAGACAACAGATATGTATAACAGCAAAAATGAACCGAGATTATGATTGCAAGCGTTTATGTATACGTGGCTTGGTTCGTCTTTGGTCTGTTTGCTGGGTGAATGTAGGTATGTTCCATGATAGGTACTATAGAAGGGCCTAGGTATTCGTACTGTGTCGGAAAAGGTACGGCATAATTTCACATAGTAAAGCAGTCACAGCCACAGCCACATTTGCTGTCATGATACGTACCCCTTCCTTGAACGGCCAGTACTAACTTCCACTCATACTTATATATTCGTAACGCATACAACATCTCAAACATAACGCTAGCAGCCATCAACCATTTCCACCAACTCTTTTAACGTCTCATTCAGCTGTTTGATTTTAACAGTCATCAATATCGTCCACGCGTCGCCGTTGGACGACGACTAAAGCAGACCTAGCATGTCACAGCGATAGGCACTTGCCACCGTGGGTCATCATGCCTCGAGCCCAACATCCAATTGCTACCATCCTTTTTATCGTGTTCATCGTCTGGCTTGTTTTTCCTGATAGTGACTATTCAAGCCAGTCTCTTACTCTCTCTGATCTTGCACAGGCAAGGCTCGAACATTTCCAGGATGCGCTTGACGTGCTCAACGCCTCGCGCTGGGGCGACTTCACACCAGCCCCAGACAAAGGTTCTAATGTGAAATCTTCGTTTCTGAACATCACCGGATTTCGCGCTGAAGATGATCTCTCATGGGCTGACTTGAAGAGGTTTCGCGAGAGGAGTCTGGCATTTAGTCGACATGCCGTGCCGCCAGTAGGCGGCCACAGCTTATGGGACGCTGGGCAAGGCGAACCGGTGTGGATGAATGCTTCAGGAACCGTCCATGGAGAATGGGTCAAGCGCAAGGGCTCAGCACCCAGAGGTTACGATAGTTATAACCTGAGCAAAACTGCCCCTGACTTGGACTGGATTGGTGATCACGCCTCCTGGGCACGAAACATCACTGGCCGCACTGGCCGTATGATGCTGCGTCTCGAAGGGAACAAAACAGTCAGCGAGTATGAGCAGCTGCCGATTCAGAGTGGTGTCCCTGTTGCTGGCGGTCTCATACGAAGTGTTAGAGGCACGACAACTATCGAAGACACATACGGATCCGGCCATGACTGGGAAATGAGGTTATGGGGAGTTCATTGGCCTCGCCAAGGTGTCGTCTTGATGACCACTACCAGTGAAAAGTTTGACGGCATTTTCGGCCTACCACATTTGACCCCAAGCGAGGATTTCTTCCAGTCTAGCAAGAAGTTGTTGAACGAATCAATCGCCCGTACGATTACAAGAAAGAGAGAGAACATTTATGCAGATCAGACACTCCCCTGGACTTCCGATCTGGAAAACCCTCTTTACACCAATAACCCATCACCACACTGCGAGTATATCATGTATGCGCAAGTTTATCCACCAAGTCGAAGTCACTTCAATCTCGACTCCGAGGAATCATCCAAGGACGTTTTAGGCTCAGTCATCGGCAACATCGAATCAGAATTACAATCACCCGTAGGCGCCCCTATCCCCAAGATCCCCAAGCTTCAGATGTCGGTCGTTATCTACTCGCCAGACTGCGGGTTCTTCCTCGAGAGTAAGGGACCGCCAGATTTTGGCCCAGGTGAAGCTCAGCATTTGACCGGCATGAAGTTGGAGGTTCAGGTCTTCCAGGTGAAGACGTGGATTCTCATCTATGCAGCTGTTGTGTTTGCTCAGGTCTATCTGCTCAAGAACCAGATGCGTGAGTCCTGCACCCCTTCAACGATGGGCCGTGTGAGTTTCTGGACTATCGCCGTCATGCTCATGGTTGATGGTATGACCTTCACTGCTGCAGCTACCTGGGTGTCCTCTGCTGGTGCTACCTTTCTTCCCACTCTGGCCCTACTGTTTGCAGCCTTCTTGTCTATGACTATAGGCGGGAGTTTCTTGTCCAAGGTTCATGAGGTTCAAATTCCTGAGGCCCGGCCTCGCAGAGAACGGGACCAGAATGGGAGCAGCTCAGGGAATAACTCTAACACCGCGGTCACGCCTGCTGCGAGGCCGAACACGACCAGCTCTGCTCCTCTCTTACCCAGCCCTGTCACGGCACGTCAGCCGCCTCCACCACAGCCCGTCATTATCCCGTCAGATCAGGACATAGGTGCTGAGATCGCTGCTTCGGCAACTGCCGTCCCTGGCGCTACAACCGCACAACGTGCAGAGGAGTCTCCGCCATCGTTTCAGAGTATCGTTGGTCGTCTTATCCTCACTTCTTTGTGCATCATATTCCTAGCCATCTCTTCCACAACATGGTACCCCAACTTACGCTCTCTCTTTTTGAACCTTTGTGTTCTTATATATCTTTCCTTCTGGATCCCTCAAATTCACCGCAATGTCAAGCGCAACTGTCGCCGAGCCCTCGCATGGCCTTTCGTCATTGGCCAGTCCATCCTACGTCTACTCCCTGTAGCATACTTCTGGACTAAAGAGGACAACTTCCTCTACGCCCGCTCCGATCGACGCGCATTTCTCGTCTTCTGTGCCTGGGTTTGGATACAGCTCATCATCCTTGCTGCGCAAGATATAGTTGGTCCCCGTTTTGTAATTCCTGCTGGTTGGGCCCCTGATGCTTGGGATTACCACCCCCTTCTCCGTGAAGACGGTCTGGAAGCCGGCGGTTTACCAATCGGTCTTGTTGCGGATGACACACCTGGTATCGAACGCGCTCGTTCCTCAGGTGATGATGGCAGCAAGAAGAAAAGCTCGATGAGGAGCATTGATTGTGCCATTTGTCGTGAGATCCTCGAGGTGCCGGTCCTCACAGCCGAGGATGAAGACACTGGTGTTGCAGGCGTCTTTTCACGTCGCTTGTATATGGTCACGCCTTGCAGACACATATTCCATAGCGGCTGCTTAGAAGGCTGGATGAGATTCCGGCTTCAGTGTCCCATATGTCGAGAGGAGCTACCGCCCCTCTGAGTATTCTTGTATAGGTACTTTTCCTTTTTTTTGTTTTTTTTCCAGATGGCAAGTTCCAGTGTTCGAACGGCGTTGGTTTCTTGGTTGAATCACAGCATAGGACGCACAGGATACACTATTAGATTTGGTCTACAGAGATAATTCCTGCTTAGCAGTATGATACAGTGCATGGCATTAACATGAATATCTAAGCGCTTCTCATTTCACTGTTCAACAGGCTCGAAACCCCATGTTCGCAATGACTCACGCCTACATCCAGGTAAAATAGGACACTTTTGATACATAGCTCAAGTCGACACAAGGTTTAGTTCTTTGAGCTCACCAATTCAGCCGGGTTTGACGGAACTTTGGGTCCGGCATACCAGGAGGGAGACCGCGGGTACCAACTTGAAGGTCTGCAACACGAGTCCGTAGGTCGAAGTCGACGGATCGGATCGTGAAGCGCTTTCCTTCAGGTATCGTGCGGGGTATGGGCCTCGAAATACCATCAGCGGGGTAGGACTCAACTCCCATAGCGAGTGCCTCTGACTCTTCGAGGTTCATAACCCAAGCACTGATGTTGGCCACCATCTCACTATCCCACATGCCCTCCCTGCGAGCACTGCTGCGAAGTAACTGAATGGCTCGACGTCGGGTACCCGGGTCGCGACATTTTGTAGCAACTACGAATAGTGGAGCAACAATCCCGAGATCGGCAGCAAATCGAGGTTTGATATGAGGAGCTGAGAATCCCATTGCTGGAAAGAAGTCTTGAGGCTGCCAGGTTTCGCGTTGTCGATGCTGGCACTGGCCAGGGTTGGGGCAGTCACGCGCGGCAGCTCGTCTCTCCTCGTCGCCGACTATTTCAATGCCCAGGTCGACTATAGTCTGAAACTGAGGGAGGAAGTTGTCGAAGTCGGACTCTTTGTCACTGAAAATCATGAGATACAGGATTCTTGTGTTGGTGGCCAGCATTTTCAAAGCTGCGATGCCTGTTTTCTCTTGCAGACTGATGGAAGGGCTGTGTCGCGCGAAAAACAGGTTATCAAAAGCCTTGGCCCATCTATCAAGATGGTTCTTGAACGAAAGACCATAATCGAGCCAAGACGGAGGAAGTGTGCCCCTGAGATCCGATTTCATGGAGAACAGTTCCTCGACGTAACGCATGATTCGAACATTTAGAGTATCACAGGCCACCCGAGCTTCGATGACAGAGGTGAAAGTCTCGGGGATGGAGAGGGGCTCCTCTTGTAGAGGGGTATTCGCGCCACTATGACCGGGAGACTGCGTTTGTGATTGGGAACTGAGCCGTATACTGAATGGTTGTGGGAAGTGGAAAGCCATGTCATAAGACTTTGCTTGGATCGCTAGTCGGGTAAAGATGGTGACTAGTTCCTCCTCCAGAGAATCTTCGGAAGCCGGCAGGAGTCGTTGCCTTTGTTGGGTGTGGAATATGTCGAGGAGACCAAGCCCAGTCTGGATCTGATGAATAGCCTGCCTATGATCGCCAATAAAGGAGTCAAAGCAGGCGAGAAGTACATTGGCCATGATGGAAGTTCTGTGCGATCTCTGATCTTGAGTGTTTAGTTTGACTAATGCGTTGCACGCATCACCGTATCGCCTGATAGCCACTTGCCAATGACTCCTAACAACCTCGAAACGAGCCTCAGAGCCTGCATCGGATCCGCGACGCATGTCAAGCGCAGCCGTTTGCTCAAGGGTCTGGTACAAAGCACCCAGGGCGATCACAGCACATTTGATAGCATCTTCAGAGTGACATTCCTGCAAGACATAACGGGTCCAGAAAACATTGTTGAAGAAGCCGGATAGCTCATAAGCCGTGTGCGAGCGGAAAACGTCAAAGTAGAAAGATTCACCGGGCTGGATATGAAGGGCCGCGGACGGTTGGTAAGTAGTGGGTGACGGGGAAGGGGTTCCAGGGGAGGCAGCTCTTAGAATTGCTCGTTGGTGTATTCGGCGTGGCAACAGGTGGTAGTCGCCATGCAAAGGCGCAATGGTGGCACTCGAAGATGCATGGGCATCGTAGACTGGCATCGGTTTCGGAGCGATTCGAACCTCTTCAAAGGGACGGGAACTGCGACTAGGAGGCGGGTAGCCAGTGCAGTTCTTGTTGCTTCGAACACATTGTGTACAAGCTGGACGAGCCTCGTCACATTTGATACGTCTCTGCCTACAATTTTATCCAGGTAAGATTATGGATGGTACAGTGTCGAAGTAACTTCAAGGTCAAGCAAGGGGGAGGAATGGAGAGTGGGGAGACGAACTTGCAATTGGTACATCCTGTCTTGACTTTTGGCTTGCTGGTCCTGACTCGTTTCGTTTTGGGTTTGGAGGATACTGTTGAGGCGGCTGGCGCTTTTGGGTCTGAGGAGGTTGAAGTAGAAGGAGCCTTGGCAGAAGAGGCAGGAGCAGAAGAGATGGACGGGCTGCTCGAAGCAGCAATAGTATCAGCAGCAGCACTTGGAGTGGCTGGTGTACTTGTTGATGCACGAGAGACGTTGCTGCTGCTGTAACTGCTCTCGTTGGAAGGAATATCGACGGTGTTGAAAGTGTTGATGGCGATAGGGTGTAGAGAGGAGGAAGGTGGCTGAGTTGTCGAGTCACTTGCTGGAAAGACTGGGGTTGTTGATGTTGCCCGTGTCTGGACCTGAGCCTGGGGTTGGGGCTGGGTCGTAGTTGCCAATGATGATGTTGACGCTAATGGTATAGGTATTGGTGCTTCTGTTGATTGAGCCCTCAACATGGAGGAAGGCACATTGGCGTGTTGGTTCATATTTGTAAAGGTTCTAGAGGAAGGTACATCCAAGGTCGTTTGTGCATGTATTTGGACTGGGATATGTGCATGTGCATGTGCCCTTGCCCGTGCTTGTGTCTGTATTTGGGCTTGTACTTGTACTTGTACTTGTGCCTGCGGTTGTGGTTGTAAATGTGACTGTGCTCTTCTCCCCGCTCTCGCGGAATGAGACGATGAGCCCTCTTCGTTTAACCAGCTCTGAGCCATGGACAATGTCAAGTCACTTCTCAGCTATCACCAACTTGGCCTTTAAAGGACAGGTGCAGTACCGATATAGGCAGCAGGTAGCCAAGGTAGGTAGGGTTGTCGATTTACCTGGTCAGATTGCCGCCGTTAATATACTATCCCACCCCACGATAGCTCCACGGCTACCACCTTTTTTTTAAGGTAGGCAGTAGGTAGCGAGTCACTTCTCGGCCGAGAAGACGGAGGGTGGATGAGAAAAGTGATCTTAGTTGGTATAGTCGGGAAACAGAGTTTCTGCAAGAAAAGGGTGGCAGAGGACCAAGAAGCAGCCAGGGAAGTTAAAAAGGATTGGGAGGGACTAGGTCGACCCGGCAGGAGGCAATCAAGTAAAAGAAACTAGTCGTAGTAGAGCAAGGTAAATCGTTACAGAGATGGGCACAGGGCTAAGTTGATACGCATATGGAAACACATCAGTGCAGCCCGAGTGTGGCGGATATAGGTAATAAGGTAGTGTCAGCCCCGGTCATGTACTCGGGCGCAATGATGCCTTTCTATACCTAGCAGGCAGGCAGACAGGCAGGCAGCTCATTACTCGAATTGTTCTGCGATGGTTCCCAGGGGCAGATCAAGCATCTACTGTAGTGTGTCGGCAAGCATAGATTGACATGACAAGCATAGATGGGGCTCATCTGTTCCTTGATATCAAACACCACTCCTATTTGGGAGGAGAAGGAGGAGGCTGAAGGCACGCCAGGCCAGGCCATACTATGCCATGGCTCTCAAAGAGCAGGGGGAGGTGGAATAATCAGCCCGAAAGGAACAGACAAGACAATGAATTCGACAGCAGATAGTAACAGACCCCGAACGAATCTGATCCATTGTGGGGAGGGTAGCCGGAGCATTGTAGCAAACAAGCGGTCCGGGGGTGCCCTTCCCGTGGAACAAAAGAAGCAAACACCAACGCCAGCAGCAGGAGGAGGAGGAGGAGTAGGAGTACCTACCTACCTAAGGTAGGAGCAGAGACGGGCAACAGATCGCCGGTGGGTTTCGCCTGGGCAATATCCATATTGCCTGTCATGCTTCGGGCGAGCTCTGCCAAACTTGGAGTAGCACGGCTCTGTGTAACCACGACTAAGATCAAATCTACCAGGGACTGGCGAGACAGCCGCAGCAAAACGCCATAACTTTCCTTTCCGTGCGAGGAGACATGGGACGGTACGATCCAGTCTAGATTGGTAGTTAATAATTGGTTAGTTAGTCAGTTACTCAATCGGTCAATATAATTGTCGGTCCGGATACGCTTTTCCAGAAACAGGGCCGGGTCTGGTCTGTTCTGCTAGGGTACTAAGAATGGAAAAGAAGGTAGAACAGTAGTACTTTGGCAGATGTAGCGCAACCAGTGCCTGGGAGATTTGGCCGTTTCCAGCTAAGGATCTGTGCTGCAGTGCAGGTCTCTTTGTGTACAGCACAGCACAGCACAGCACAGCACTGAACAGTGCTGGAGCCAAGCTCATTATGCCCCATGGGTTCCATCCTGAGTTCGCGACGCAATACCCCGAGGACCCCGAGGGCCACGAGTCAACCTACTACCTACTACAGTACTCATCCGTCCAGGTACAGATACTACCTATACATACTATTATTACAATGCAAACAAATATGGATGTCAATGCTGATTAGACTTGCTTGAGAACAGAGCTGGAGCCAGATAGTGAGCCGTCCAAGCTTCGAGACCTGACCTCCCCTCTTCAGCGCTGGTTCTAGTGTGCAGGCTCACTCTCACTCGCACTCTCGTTGGTGGTGGAACGAGACTTAATGATCCAATAGGAACGGAGGTGATATTTGACAGGGATGCGCTTCTGCGTTCCTGCTGCGTTGGTCGCACAAGCACAAGGGAGGGATGAACTTGACTAAACCGCCTCGAGAAGGATTGACGCTCAGCGCTCTGCATCTGCATCTGCATCTGCAGGGCTGTTAGGGGCGTAATTAGCGCGGTGGCGATGGGGGATGGAAAGAGGGCCAGGGGGGGCGGGCATCTGACGTTTGTTTCTAGCCTATGCCATGGATATTCCTTGATTGATTGAGTGAGCTTGTTGATGGGGATGATGGATCAAGGACTGCTGATGTTCTAGCTAAGCTCAACGCCTGCCCGAGTCAAGACAGACTAGCAGGAGACTCCTGTCGTGTGGCGCTTATGGCTTATGGCCCGTCCCATTAATTCTTGGCGGGTATCGTTCCACTATACCCGATCTAAACCCGCACAATAGAGGCACGGTTATCCCTAAGTAGTTGGATAAGCGTATAACCGCTGAATCTCCGCTAAATCTCAATCTCTCACGGTCCCTTCACCATGAAAACGAGTATGTACATAGAGTGTGCGGGCATCTATGCACTCCTGTATTCTACAGGGTTCGTTTCGTACTTGGTGGGGCGGGCTCATTAGATGCCATGCCCATCGCCACCGGCAACTCATTTTAAGGCCTAGGTACTACCTAAAAAATCGGGTGAATACCAACTCCGACTAACAAAAAGCAAATAAATCCTACAGTATCTTAGTACTTAGTCTACAGTTACAATACACAGTACATTACACAATCCAGCTCATCAAGGTTGATTGATTGCAACTTAAGGCCTGGCTGGTATGGCAGGCTAGGCCAATTCGCATTCGCTTATTGTTCTGATACAACTCTCCCTTCCCTCCCCCTTCCAGTACGTACTAGATAGATGTATGCATCCCACGGGTTGGTACACACCTACCTCCTAGTCCATACTTAGGTACTCACAATACTATGTACATCAGTCCGATCACTATATACCATCATCCTTGACTTATTGAACATCATAACTTGGAACCTACAATGGTTAGAAACATACAGTTAACCTATACGTAACGAGAATGTTGATAGGAATGTCATAACATGGATAAGTTCTTGTAGAGGCAGAGCTCGGCTTTCCTATCTAGACACTGACAGCCGGTCCCACGACCCCAAGATACGATGGACTCAATGTAGTAGATTCAGATACGTACTCGTCTAATCTCGAGAATCTACCTAGATCTCGATAGCCTAGGAGCTCCGACAAGCACCCCATACTACTAGCAGCGCTGTGCAGTACAGGAGGTACAGTACCCAGGGTACCTTAGTACCAAGCTCTCACCAACATCGCATTCATAAACAATGCGGCACAGTTGTTCATCAAGCTGTCTCATGTTTTCACGTTTTGGCAAAGGTTCCTCCCTCCCTCCCTCCCTTGCCTCTTGGCTTTGCTTTGCTTTGCTTTGATCTGCTTGCCTGTGCCTTCAACAAGTTCGTAAATGCTAATGCTATAGCCAATCGTTCTGACCGAAAGTATCAGGTCTCGTTGCAGGCTTCGTAAATTAAAAGAGCCCCCCTGATCTAGTGTTGGTCTAAGTTCTAAGCTAGAGATTTGGTTCTGAGCTCTGGTCCCAGGGCGGCGGCAAGGGGCGGTATCTTCCGTCGCCCAAGGTGTTCGCATGACTATCAAAGCTCAGGGCTGCCAAGACCTGGTTGGTTACCTGGTCCTCGTGGCCGTCCAGGAGAAGGGGTTCCCAGTTTGATGGGACAATTTGTTGGATAAGACAACCATTGAAACCCCTAGTTCTGTAGTGTTGAAGCGGGGTAAAGTTGAGTCTGAGAGTCTTGATATCCCAAGGGTGATAATGGCCGTTGCCGTTAACCACATTAATGTTTACTAAACCTACAATACTACTAAGGCGGTGCAGTAGCGAATAGTATCCGTAGGGGAGACCAAAATCGACTACTTGGTGAATTATCATCAATAACGCATACCCCATTCCTATTCCATCATATCGTATCATATCATATCATGTCATGTCATCTGTCACAAGCTTCAGCCTTACAGATATTAGAGATCACATTACGCTTAGCAAGACTAGGTCTAGATAGGTAGCATCATCTTACTGTGACGGCAACATGAATTCTTCCCATCTTCCCTTCCCCGATTCTGGCTTTGCTTCGCCTCAACATGCCCCTGACCTTCGGTTCGGCTCCTCCACATTGGGCATGTCAATGTTGCAATGGTTCGTGAAGATCTCCGTTTATGGACTAATGGCCGTGGGCGACGTCTGCTCTCCCGGTACGCGGCTCTTGTTATCCCGGCTACCGGTGACCTGTCCGTTTATCTTATGTGCATGTAGGTAATTACCGTGCCGTAGATACAACTCCAACCGTACGATACATACGTAGTTGGTATGGCTTTACCGTCGGTTGGTTGGTGACTTGAACACGATGGACGCTTTCATGTCCTATTCTAGACAGCTTTGCCAAGCTTCCTCCAATATTCTCCGAGACTCATCCAGTATTGGTCAGGCAATCAACGATATTGGTCTGACGCAGTACGCCGATCCCCTATATTTGCCAAGCTTGTTTTGCTGATTGGACTTTGAATTGTGCTGGCATATAAAGTTAGTCGTCAGGGATTAATGAAATCTCCTCGGGGCTTGTGTACAATACTGGACGGGGTCCTGTTTCAGCCTCCAGGTAGGTATTATGGATGTGACCCTTTCCCTATTTGAGTTTCGGCGGCTGCATAGATGTGCGTAGTAGGAGTAGACCGCACCACGTGCATTGGATGCCTTCATACCTACATACGTGTCGCAGAGATGAAGACCAACAACCCTAGGGATCTATGGTACTACCAGTACCTCCTACTAGACTAGTAACTACTAAGCTAAAATTACCAGCAGTGGATCCGAAATTGCCAAGACTTTGTACTCTCCACGCTCAGTAGGTTGGATGCAACACAAGTAGCTTACAACCCTGTTGACTTGAGCCGTGCCATAGGTAGTATGTATGTCTCAGCCACGACAACTCACTCCCTTCTTCCACTATCGGCTCCGAATAGTGATGACTACCAAGACAAACGGCCGATACCACTCAGTATAGTGTCTACTCGTTGAAGCACGGACGACAAGGCTGCCGCCGGCAACTGCTCTACACCTATGTATGGATATTATGCACAGTCACATCTCAAGAGAAGGAATTGTTGTGGAACAGTCTCTGCCCATTTGTTTGCCGCCTTGACATTTGTTGTTAAGTATACGTAATTGGCCGTCTTGTTGGGGTCCACAGAGATCGATTGATTGAGTACAGTAGCTTAGTCTAGGAGTTGTATGGCTTCTGGAAGCACTTGCTTGTGTCAGTCAATGACATGCTTTGACCTTGTTTCTAGTCATGTATCGTCAGTCTTTCTAGGCTTGGGCTTCGGTAGTGGATCAGACGGTGTCATTGACCCGATTCTAAAATCCAGTACATGATTCATGCCTTTCAGAAATGCGATATAAGTCCGAGCTGATTCTAAAGTCTGAGTAATAATATGTACAGTAGCATGCAGTGTAGTGTAGTGTACTTACTAACGTTTCTGCACATGTACCGTAAAGTGTTAATTATTAGATTTCAACGGCGCTGAAGTGGGTATGTGACGGGAAGGTAGTACCCATGAAAGACGGGGAACTGAGATGACATTGCCATCCATGCCACATTAACAAACCATGACCTTGTACTGTACCGTATGCGAAAAAGTTAGAACCTTGGATCAGGGGGGATGTCCTTAACCTTGAACGGCTTTTTCCTTTACTTTTTCTTACTGGACTTGCTAGGTACTGACTATACTGTAAATTGTTAGACGATGCTGAGTACCGATATCCGTACCGTACTGTAGCTTAGATTGACTGTGACCGTTTTAGTCTCGCCCTAACCTAGCATGGACTGACTGACAGTCGGCGATGTAACCTCATCTGGCAGGCCCGCAATAACGTACTGGGATCTCCTCACAAAGTCCAACACAACAGATGTAGCTAATGGAATGAGTGAAACAACACAACGCCTTTGGACAAAAAGATGATTTCGGACTTTGTAAAAAGACCGGCATGGAGATATTATGTCATGTCGATTTTTCGAGTTTTATCCCATTAGATAATTCCCTAACATGTGAACTACCTTAGTAGGTACCTAATTACGATGAGCTTGCCTAAAACAATGAATGAAGGGGCATGTATCTTGTATTTTCTTTTTTAGAAAAGTCCTCCAGCCACTAGAACAATAAAGACATCTCGATACATCCTGGTACTGCCTGTAGTGCCTTGTTCCTCATCGCAGATACTGTACTGTACTGTCACTCACTACCAAGGTATGGATCACCTGCAACCGCCTAATGTAGTTGTCATTTTACTCTACCTACTACTTTTAGCAGAGTAAGCTACCCAACTTGGCACTCTTGGCTAAACGCCTGCCGAGTTTAGCCCCCCTCACCTACGCTCCTTCTCGCTGCGGAAGTTGCCGTAATGCGGATAGCTCGGGTATAAACGCATCAACCATGACCGAGCGAGCAATGCCAGCAACCCGAATTAACAGAAAGTAGCCAGCAGAAAAACACACCTAAGACTTTCTAAAAGTATCTATCTACATAGTCGGAGAAATTTTCGGCAATGTTGCTATTCATTCCTCTTCTGGGTAATAATTGGAGTGAACAGCAGGTCTTTGGCTAGGAGGGAATATAATCAAGACTGTGTGTATGTAGGTCAGTAGGCAGCTAACTTGAACTTTTGTGATTCAGCCATAAAAATACATGGTTTCACTTGTCCTTCACAAAATTGTTTGACTTTTGACTTTAACCACCTTGTGCCGATTCGTGCGGCTGATCACATTCAGGAATTAGATCTCTACAAGCTACATAGTAGGGTGTGGCAGTCATACAGGAATCGAAGCTACTGTGTCTATTACTGTATATCCAGCTACCTGGTAGTGGACAATGGGAATGATGACTCTTTCTTTTTTTGTATAGGCGGTCTTGCTCGAAAAGGTTCAAAGTCTCGTAAAACATGATTGGCGCCCTCATTCTTGGGATACAGTACAAAATCATAGAATAACGGCTCACTGAAAACTTAATATTAATTTTGTCTTTGGCGAATCATAAATCGATAATGCATGAAGAGATACCAATACCGACACACCGGTACAGATATAACTTGTTGGTTCGGCAGCACCCGAACAGTGTTTCACAGTAATTTCTTACAATACGACATATGAGCCGAAGGATTCACACGATATTCACTTTGGACTTGTCAGTTTGGCTGAGAGAAGAGAAAAGTAATTTCATCAGCGTCTCATTATTCCATGTATCAGGATGACTTTACTGTTGAGGATTTGAATCATTAAAAAAGGAAGGTCAATGCGTTTCCATATCTTTACCCTGTTTTACACATTGTCCAGACTCTGGCCCCTGCATTCTGCTGCACCATCATCGTGAGACAGGAGCTTGACTCGTTCGGCAACCTTCAAGAGTGCATACTCAACCACTCTCAGTTCTGTAGGGGATCAATGCCGAAATATTAGTCGACATAGACTACGCATGTGACTGCAGTCCGTTTTCAGAGACCATCTCTTCTTTAGTCAATAGAAGCGCTGGTGGCTTGACTTGACGATACAGTCCAGTTTGTTTAGAAGCGGGAAGTGGGCGTGGACAGCCGGCAGTCTAACGTCCAAGACCCCATGTTAACAACATGGAACTGATTATTCCAAAATCTCCCGTCATCCATTCCCTTGGCAAATTGTTTCCAGTTATTTAATAGTATATCCAAACTTGAAGCTACTGAACTCTGGCTGTTTGGTAGCTGGAAAATTAACAACCTTCTCAAAACCTTCAGCGGATGAGGCACACTGTTTAGATCACTGGTGATCTCTATACTTTTTGTAAGATCTTGGCATCGTACAAACTGCACAAGGGCATCGTCGAAGCTAGTTCCTACATAGTCAAAGTAGCGAGGTGACATACATGGTATATTGATACTATTTCAATCCGTTTCTCCAAGATGCCGTGAATTAAATTGGTCCTCGACTATCGGCTTCTCGTCCATCCGTCCCTCCAATTTTATACATTGACGAGTCAGTTCTGGACACAATTTACAACAAACTAAAGCAACTCCGACTGGCGGACTTATAAGTTCCTCAAGAATGGGACGGAATTTCCCAGCGAGAAAAGTGATATGATATTCTCTATCATGTGGTGCCCAACTTTACGACGACTACACACGCCGTTAATGTCAAACCGACCCGGTAATTACATTTGATTATTACAAGGAGAAGGAGCCGAGGCATAGCTTTCAGTAGGATATATGTTGATTTTGGGGGTGTTGACACGGCACCGTCAAAGTTCCTGTTCAGTTCCCCGGCAAACCATTACGATCTGCAAACTGCAGCGGCATTCAAGGTTCCCATCATGCATGACCCGAAAATTATCACGGGAATCTCCCTATACTGAAAACCCCCGTCATGTTCTCCAGAACACTTTCTTTTTACGCAATGTTTCCTTGGCCACGTAATTGGATATATGTGTACCGTATTCTGACCATACATCTCAGTGATTTTCTAATTTCAATCGAAGTTGTGTGTCAGACTCTTATATCCGGTTGGTACTACAGCCTGGAAGGTCATCCTGTGAAATACACTATTCCATATGTCATTCTCGCTGTCTAGTGTCATCCAAACATCTCATTATATATATTCTGACCTCGCTTATAACTAGGTAGCGCCGTAATAGATTTGAAATCCAAATGATGTATGCTGTTAATACATGAAGCTATATCGAGATGTGAGCGTACAAAAGCACAGCTTTCAATTTGAACCCTTGCCTCAGTTAAGCTCCCGACGGTACAAACACCCAAAAACCAGCCTGTAGGAAAACTCAAAGATATAGACTCAATATGAAGAACTTTTTTTCACGATCGATATCAAATCTCAAGCAAAGTCTAAAGTAGACGTTGTGATGGCGATGGACTTACCCTATACTGGCAACACGACCATCTGACACTAGCGAGATACTTCCTTCCCCGCCAGAATTGCGAGAAACGAAAAGTATCTTTTGCAGCCAACCAGATTACAGAAAAAAGTTGATGGCGGATCAACGCATCTTCGACTTTACCAGCAGAAGGATTTCGCGATCACGACCTTTTCCCCGACGACGTTACAGACAACAGCTCACAACCTCAGAGATTGTTCGCCAAAATCCAATCGATCGAATCGAAGCGTATCATATTACATCCAAAATGTCACAAGACCAAGTCCAAGTGGAACCGCCGTTGCCTCCCCGCAATGCCTTCATCCACAACTCTGCCATGGCTGGTGCCGTCATTCTACCCCTTGCGATGCTCCTCCCACCACGAAAGATAGACCTAAGATTTTTCGTCCTCGCCGGAGCCTGGTCCATGGCCACAAATCAGCTCGCCTATGAATACACAGGGTCGTCAATTTACGCGCGCTTCGGCAATCGCATGGGCTCCATGATGGGCACCGAACTCCCCGAGGGTGCTCAGCGCACACAAAAATTACTCCGAGAACATCGCGAGCGCGAGGCGGCACGTAGGGCCAAGGAGGGACAGTTGGTTGAGGAAGAGAAGACGGGTGTGGTGGCCAAGACGCTCAACGACGTGTGGATGGGAGGCGAGGAGAAGGACTGGAAAGAGAAGCGTGTCAAGGAGCATCAGCAAAAAATCGAAGAGGGCAAGGGAATTGGCGATATTATCATTGACCAGGTTGCCGATGTCTGGTACGGTAACTGGGGAAAGGGCGCCAAGAAGCAAGACGATGAAAACTCG
Organism: Fusarium transvaalense; assembly: GCA_013623685.1. Classification (NCBI taxonomy): domain Eukaryota; kingdom Fungi; phylum Ascomycota; class Sordariomycetes; order Hypocreales; family Nectriaceae; genus Fusarium; species Fusarium transvaalense. The sequence continues at coordinate 49,971 of JABFFG010000081.1, forward strand.
ACGGAGAAGAAGTAATGATGACGACCACGATACCGAAGGAACTTTCAGGCATTATGACCTGACTGTCGACAAGAATCGACATGTACAAGACCAACTGTACTACTATTGATGATAAAAAGACGGAGAACCGCTGCAGGGTGAGGCGATTGAAGCGCCCAGCGAGGCGATATCGATGGATATAACCCGAGAAGGGGATGATTCATATCATGTACGAAATATCACACTGTAAAACTACGATTGAACTTATTGACTCAATTTCTTGATGATCTGGAACAAGCAATATGTGGCGCTGGTTGGGAGGTTGGCAGCTCACTCGGCCAGCATCAACAGCACTGTGCATTTAGCAATGCTAAACGAAGACCGAGAGGAATAGCGATACTACTTATAGATGTTTCAGCTCGGGGTTTCTAGCCCTCTGTCTGCGTCGGTCTAGATGTGCGCATGGCGTCTTGGTTTGCTATTGAACATCCAGTGGCGGGCTGCGCCAATAGACACCAACAAAGAGGAACGGGAAAAGCCATGGAGATTGCGCTGGCTACAAACCTTGGCGTTGAGGTCAGCTGTCAGATTCAATAGCATCAAGAGGCATGTTATGTGAGCTGGGTGAGCAACTTCTTGACATGGCTTGCAGAGGCGGCGTACTCAGAGTGCAAGAGGACCAATTGAGTATGCTCTTGTCCTTCTAGAGTTGCATCTCATTGGATCGGGGGTTGGACACGGAAGTTTGTCTGTCAGAGGTCAAATAATCGGAACCCGTGCAACAGGTGATTGTGATTGTAGTGATGCAGTAAAACCTGGGGCTGGCGCTGCAGCAATGAGTTCCACTTCGAACATGGAATACGGGGAAGACTCGTCAGCTTGGGTAGTGGCTGTGGTTGGCTTATTTGCATCAGCCACCAAGCCGCATAATTCAATATGAAGCGGAATGTGGGTTGAGGATCATGTACCGTGTAGATGGCTTAATGTTGAAAACGTCGGGATACTGATAGCAATTATTGTTGTTGACGAGTTGGTATGATTTGTGCGACGTGACTGTTGCAGAGTGAGTGTTTGCGGTTGACATATGATGAGTTGGGTGGGGTGTTGCAAAGAACCGAACTCAGTACCTAGGCAAGGAGATAAAGGTGCCTGGAAAGCACTAGACTAAAGTAGAATATATCCAGGTTGGGCAGATTCAAGGTTGTAATCCAGCCTGCGATATTTAGTTGAGTTGGGTTTTGCTTGATGCCATCTTCACGATGCCTAATTATTGTATGGATCAAACAAGGCTCGTGGCTAACCCGTGGGCAGTTACCGTTCTAATTTAAGAACATGTGGCGCTTAAACCCAAAAAGAGTGAGGCTCAACGGCCTTCAAGTGCACTTTGTGTACCATCCAAAACCCTTTCAGACGACTCAAGTCCCAGTGATCGACCCTTTAGTTGCAGGGATATATGGCTCACAGCTGTCAGCACAGCCCCGGCACTGTACGTCACCGTCACTCAATTGTGAGTTGTTTCGTCATGGCATCCAGTCAGCACGAGAATTTCTGTTCACGTTTGTTCCATCTAATGCAAAGTAAGTTGCTGTAGCGTAGCAGGGATGTTACTCAAGGTTAAGGCTGCCTCACAATAAAGATACACAAAAGAGTATTTCCCCTCTCTGTCTTTTTTACTCTCACCCATTCTTCACTCTTTGATATCCCTCGTTTTTTTCCCTTCTGCGTCTGCTACGATACGAAACGACCTATTACCAAACAAGACCGGCTTAGCGGACCCGAGACCCCCCTGTTTACACGCGTAGCCAGTGTCTTTCAACCAATCAGAGCTGATATTCCACGCAATCCAGACCAGTCTTTTTTACGTCCCTGGCGACCCTTGAAACAGTTCAGCTAAGCTGAGGTTCAGGACTGGCTTGGGATTCTGACCGACCAGCCACTTTGTGTGTGTTTTTTCTGGTTCAACATCTTCAGACCCGAAAAGACAACACTTTTTTTTTGTCGTTTGCGGTCATACTTTCTTGGATTATCAGCGGCTTGGATTCCTTCACCTAACCGATCGGCTATCAGATAAGCGAATCTGTATCTGTGACGCTGTCTCATTGCTCTGAAACAGCTTGTCGCTGTAGCATCCCTTTCTTTCGTTGCCGCTTGGCGGCTTACCCTCCCATCCGCTACCTGCCTGACCTCTTCTCGTCGCCCGATAATCTATCATACCTTTGGCAACAATGGCATCGCACAACTATTACAACGGCGGCAGCCAACAGCCCCCCTATGGCGCTCCTCAACACTCCTCGCCCTATTACCAAAATCACGATACTCCTTCGCCGCAGCCAACACCAGCACCACCCTACGAGCAAGATTCATACAACCCAAACTACGCTCCCGACACCTCGATCTATCCTGCCGACTCTACCACACACATTGTTCCGACTAAGCAGACACCATATTCGCCTAATGACATACAATACCATCCATCGAATGCTTATGGTAGTCCCTCTGGCCAGCACAACCAGCCTGGTCAAACTGGTCAGTCTCCTTTCGACACCGTCTTTGACGATCATGTATACCCAGCGAACCCGAACGCAGGCCCGACTCCCGGCTCCAGCACGGCTGACATTGGGCAACAAGGCTTCCATCAGGATACAGGCTATTACGGTGGAGCCGCAGGTGCAGCTGGGCAGCCTTATGGCCAAGAAAACATTCCTCTTCAAGACCGGACTCCAAAGAATGACGATGTTGAGATGAACGATCACGTCTACGATGCCCCTGGACGACCTAAGAAGAAGGGCAAGAAGGGCAAGGTCCGCCTGGGTGAACTTGGCATGATAGGATCCGATAAGAAGAGAATCCCCTGGGTCGTTTACATCTTTTCTGTCATCCAGGTTGCCGTTTTCATTGCTGAAGTCGCTCGAATGGGTAAGTAGGGGAATATTTGTGAAGAAGGAACGCTTCCAGCTGACTCAAATTCAGGTGTATTGACAGGAACTCCTATTGCGATCAAGCCTCAGTTCAACGTCTTTATCGGCCCATCACCGGGTTTACTCATCAACATGGGCGCTCGATATGCACCCTGTATGCGCAACGTTCAGGGCATCCAGAGTGTTGACAAGAATAAGGATGGTGCCATTATTCCTGGTCTTCTATGCCCGAATGCTACGAAGGAAGACAGTTTCTGCCCTCTCCATGTTGTATGTGGTTTCGGCGGAAACGTCCCCGATCCTAAATTCAACGGCGATATCAATCAGAGCCCCGAGCCTAACCAGTGGTATCGATTCATCACTTCGATCTTTATGCACGCCGGTCTCATTCACATCATCTTCAACCTTCTGCTGCAGCTCACGATCGCGAAAGAGATGGAGATGGCCATTGGATCAGTCCGATTTCTACTGGTGTATATGAGTGCTGGAATCTTTGGTAACATCATGGGCGGAAATTACGCGCCTCCAGGGCAGCCATCCGTTGGTGCTTCCGGTGCTCTCTTTGGTATTATTGCACTGGTTCTTCTCGATCTTCTCTATTCTTGGAAGGACAGACGTAACCCAGTCAAGGACCTCCTCTTCATCATTCTTGATATGGTAATTGCCTTTGTGCTTGGACTTTTACCTGGTTTGGACAACTTTGTTCATATTGGTGGTTTCTTGATGGGACTCTCCCTCGGTGTTTGTGTTCTACACTCGCCCAACTCACTGCGACGACGAATGGGAGATGGTCTATCATATGCCGCCGTATCTCCCCAGACGGGTGAGACGCCCCCTCACTTCTTCAAGAACCCTGTTGGTTTCTTCAAAGGACGAAAGCCACTCTGGTGGGCTTGGTGGCTCGTTCGAGCAGCCTTCCTCGTCATGATCATTGTTGTTTTCATCGTTCTCCTCAACAACTTCTACAAGTACCACGACACCTGTGAATGGTGTAAGTACTTGAACTGTCTTGTAAGTTTCCCAACAGCCCGCGAGAAAAACACATCAACTGACATGAGATAGCCCATTAACGACTGGTGTGAGTGGGGATCCTTTGAGAACCTCAAACCCGCCTAAAAGGTGTATCGACTCCTAATGTGTTGACGGATTCGTCCCGGCGGAGACATAATTGAATGCTAGCATCGAATCAATAGTGCATGGTTTTAGACAGCGGCATGCATCTTAATTATGCAACTTGTATATTGCACAGTGATGGCGTCGTTGGACAAGCACTATATTGCTCCGTTGACTTGTCAGGACCGATGGATGTTAGTTCTTGTTTTATTTAGTGTTAATTCATGAAGCAATGACATCTTCACATGCACCTCGCTCATATGATTCCAGTGATTGAACCGGTATTTTCCGGAAACAGGAACCCGCTAAAATATTGACAACTCTTTGCCGGCTGTATTGTGTGTTCTGACCAGGAACATAGTATCAGGCATTTCGCCAATACGAAAGCACCTACATGGATGTAAGACATGGGTTGGAAATTCTGTTACATGAGCTTGCAGCTCTTGGCTGTGGTTAGGCTTGACCAACATATCATATCATGCGATACCCCGCATGTTGTGACTTGCGTGAGAAGGATGACCGACCTTGTCTGCTTGTTTGATGATTGATCACTACGGTAGTATAAATGGTACTCTTGTCTCCTGTCTTTTTCCTGTTTATTTGTGACTGTGTGCAACCTCTCCCATAACAGTCGAAGATGACTTTGCGTATTCGAAGATAGAAATCCTTGAGGGACTCACTCTTTTTTTGTGAGGGTATCAAGAATCTGAAGTGTCCTGCAAGTAAGTCGATAGAAGCTTTACTTTATGTTGTCTGCTCATGATGAATCCTTTACAATGCATGGCTTAGCTGAATATCTCGAAAGGGAATACGGATGCTTTCAGAATGGATGTCTGAATATGTCACTTTCTTATTTACACAATTAGATGTCTTGCGGTACACAGTTACTGACTTAATGATACAGGTGTATGAAAGGGGTCAAGGTAAGTTTCTGAACAATATGATGGTGGTTTTGTTGGAATAGGTAGGTAGACTGTTTAAGCCAACTATTAGAAAATGATCGCTGGAGGTTTCAATATTAACAAAATTTCTGGAAGTTCTATATCATGACAAGACTTATAAGTGATATCGATCCGAGCAAAATTGATGCCTTTCCTGTTAGCAATACGCTCTGAGATGAGATGCCAGACATAAAGAGGTCGCCAAAGCACGTGACTGACGCTTACACGATGCAAGTGGGGTCAGTCACGTCACGCTTCTCGAGTCGCGCTACGCGGTGGCTTTCAATTAAAGTCGTGTCGTCGATTTCAAACCCACCAGAAATCTCCCCTGTTAGAGTCTCCCCTCCAACCGTTTAGTGTCAACAATCAGAATCGACCAAAGAATTCCTCAGCCACTCTTTGCCTTCATCATTGTGTATGTGGATGTGATTGTTGAATAATTCTACTCCCTTCTTTCCTTCCTTTTCTGTTCCTTCTTTCAAAGCATACATAGCATTTGCCATCGCCCGTCATCATGGCAAGCGCAGTTGCTTCTCACAAGCGAGTCCTGAGCGAGAACAACGCTCGCCAGAATATCACATCCTCTCCAGCTTCAACGAAAAAACGCAAGGTCGATGCCATTCCCTCGTCCCCCGCTGCCGCTCGGGTTCCCGGCTCTCAGAATGACCACCGATCCAAGATGGCTTCCAACCAGCCCAAGAGCGCTTTCGAATCAGAAGTCCTCGAAAAGCTCAGCCAGGACTTATCAGACAGGAAACGAAACAACACCGAGAAAGATCAAGCATGGGATCGACCACCCGTAGTCGACTTCGTCCCCGAGCGTGACAGTCTCTGCTTCCAGTCTATCGAGGCCGAGGAGGGCACCTTACATGGCGGGAGGGCTACTGTCAAGCTGTTTGGCGTGAACGAGGCAGGAAACTCGGTCATGTTGCATGTCACAGACTTCAAACATTATCTCTACGTCCCTGCTCCAGTCAACTTCCAGCCCCAGGATTGCGCAGCTTTCAAGGCCTACCTAGAGACACAAGTCGCCCAACACCAACCGGCGATTCACTCAGTTGCTTTTGCCATGAGAGAAAATATCTATGGATTCCAGGGAAACCAGTCCAAGCCCTACCTCAAGGTCACCGTTACCGACCCCAAGTTCATAAACAAAGTCCGAACGACTATCCAGAGCGGCAATGCGAACTGGAAGGGAATGTGGAGGAATGATGGCGAAGTTCAAACTTTTGACAACCTGCAATACTTGCTGCGGTTTATGGTCGACTGCAAGGTAAGGAGTGCCGTGAAATTTGATAGTCTGATTCTGACATTTAAATAGGTCCGAGGAATGTCATGGGTGGAAGCCCCAGCAAAGACGTATAAGCTTGTCAACGACCACATCCGCCAATCGAACTGTCAGATTGAAGCCGAAGTTAGCTATCTTGATCTCATCGCACACGAGCCGGTCGGTGAATGGTCGAAAATGGCCCCTTTGCGTATTCTGTCCTTTGATATCGAATGTGCTGGTCGCAAGGGTATCTTTCCAGAAGCAAACCACGACCCTGTCATCCAGATCGCCAACATTGTCACTCAATACGGAGAAAAGAAACCATTTATTCGAAACGTGTTCTGTTTGCAAGAGACAAGTTCTATTGTAGCTACTCAGATCCTTGAGTACGAAAAGGAGGAGAAGATGCTTAGCGACTGGCAAAAATTCCTAATCAGAACGGACCCCGATATCATTACCGGCTACAACATTTCAAACTTCGATTTCCCGTACCTGCTGGATCGAGCAAAGCATCTCAAGGTGTCTGGATTTGAATACTGGACTCGAATTCCCAGCATGCAGTCCAAGGCCAAGGAGACCAACTTCTCCAGCAAGCAGATGGGCAACCGAGACACGAAGGCCACCAACACGAACGGCCGATTGCAACTTGATCTCCTTCAGCTGGTTCAGCGCGATCATCACCTTAGAAGTTACACTCTGAACTCTGTGTGTGCCAATTTCCTGGGGGAACAGAAGGAAGATGTGCATCACACTATGATTACCGAACTTTTCAACGGTACGCCTGAGTCTCGAAGACGTCTTGCGCTGTACTGCTTAAAAGACGCATACCTTCCGCAGAGACTGATGGACAAACTGTCGTGTTTGGAAAACTACACTGAGATGGCAAGAGTCACAGGTGTGCCCTTTAACTTCTTGTTGTCTCGAGGTCAGCAAGTCAAGTTCATCAGTCAGCTGTTCCGAAAAGCACTGGAGCAGAAACTTGTTATCCCCAACCTCAAGTCTGAAGCTTCTGATGAGCAGTACGAGGGTGCCACAGTCATTGAACCCACGCGAGGTTACTACGATGTTCCAATTGCCACTCTGGATTTCGCATCCCTGTACCCAAGTATCATGCAAGCTCATAACCTTTGCTATACCACGTTGGTAAGCAAGAAGGCGATTGAAGCCTTTAATCTCAAAAAGGACGAAGACTACATTGTCACTCCCAACGGCGATACTTTCGTGACGACCAAGCAACGCAAGGGTCTACTGGCGCAGATTCTCGAGGAATTGCTCGCTGCACGTAAACAGGCCAAACGCGAGTTGGCCGTTGAAACAGACCCCTTCAAAAAGGCTGTGTTGAACGGTCGACAGCTGGCTTTGAAGATCAGCGCAAACAGTGTTTACGGTTTGACGGGTGCAACGACAGGAAAGCTTCCTTGTCTTGAAATTGCCAGTAGTACAACGAGTTTTGGCCGAAAAATGATTGAGAAGACCAAGGAAGAAGTGGAAAAACGCTACAACATCGCCAACGGATACTCACACGATGCTCAGGTCATCTACGGTGACACTGATTCGGTCATGATCAAGTTTGGTACCAAAGACCTGCACGAGGCCATGAAGCTCGGCGAAGAAGCATCAAAGTACGTATCGGAGAAGTTTGTGAAGCCGATCAAGCTTGAATTCGAAAAGGTATATTTCCCATACCTACTCATCAACAAAAAGCGATATGCAGGTCTATACTGGACCAAGCCGGAGAAGTACGACAAGATGGACACCAAAGGTATCGAGACGGTGCGACGTGACAACTGTCTTTTGGTGCAGACCGTCATTGAAAAAGTCCTACGAATGATCCTGATCGATCAAGATGTTCAAGGTGCACAAGAGTAAGTTCACCCTCCGATCGCGCTCCATCATGCATAGGGTTGTCAATCCTTATCTGGTGGCGCGGGGCGAAAGCGGGATGCTAACGGAAGTTCTGTCTAGGTACGTCAAAGAGACGATTGCAGATCTGCTGCAAAATAAGGTCGACATGTCGAAATTGGTCATCACAAAAGCCCTCACAAAAGACGATTATGCCGCAAAGCAAGCCCACGTCGAGCTGGCGCAACGGATGAAGAAGCGAGATGCAGGCTCGGCGCCGGGACTCGGTGACCGAGTGGCCTACGTCATGGTCCGAGGCCCTGCCGGCGCCAAAAACTTCGAGAAGTCGGAGGACCCCATTTACGTGCTTGAGCACAACGTGCCGATAGATACGCGCTACTACTTAGACAACCAGCTAGCGAAGCCACTGGGGCGTATCTTCGAACCAATTCTCGGGGAGACCAAGGCGCGCTCTCTACTTACAGGCGACCACACGCGTGTCATCTCAGTAGCGGCTCCCACTGTTGGAGGTCTTATGAAATTCGCCAAGAAGACACAGACATGCATGGGTTGCAAGAAGCCTCTGACAGGAAAAGAGGAGTCTCAGGGAGCGGTATGCTCCAATTGCGCACCTCGAGTTGGAGAGCTTTACAAGAAGACTCTTGATCGTGTTTCAGACCTCGAGGTCCGCTTCGGGCGACTGTGGACCCAATGTCAACGCTGCCAGGGTAGCATGCACTGCGAGGTTATCTGCAGTAGCAAAGATTGCCCCATTTTCTATATGCGCATGAAAGCTAAGAAGGATCTCGAGGACGCTGGTCGCGAGCTCACCCGCTTTGATGCTGATCAGGCGGCTATATGGTGAGGAAGAGTGACTGCAAGTCGAACTTTGTTTTTTGAGATGGGGCTTGGCAAAACGATGTATGTTGTGTAATGGAAGAGCTGCTGTTGGAAGAGTGGACAGCGATAGGTATATTGTATGTATAGTCGCAAGGATGAGATGTGACGCTTTGCATTGTTGTTTTATGTACGTAAGGCGTTCTGGGGTTGGGAGTCAGGGCTCAACGTTGCTAAAGATATTACCACATTTATGTCAGACAGAATAGAGCATATGATATTGGACATGAATCTACAGTTTGAGTACATTTCTTCAATAAGCGACATGGCCAACTGTTGAGGGAAGTTCACTGTCAAGAATCGGCAGAGCTAAAGCAACAATGGAGTAGATTTGTCAATGATATGTGTAGTGGAAGCATTTTGAGTGTCTTGTAGGCTGATATCTGTGTCTCTTCTGAAACGGTGAATAAGTGAATGGCATGATTACTTAAGTCGTGCGATTTTTGAGGGCTTTAACCCCTTGCTCTAGTCGATGTTCCTTGAACATTCTCCGCGGGAGCGAACCCTGGAGACCGTGAATATGGCCGAAGATGGTGTATGTACTAATAGTTTACTGGTGTTGAGGTTTATACGAACGAGAAAGTTTCGGGATTGGGAGAGAAAATGAACGGAACAAGTCGGAGTGGAGTCTTGTTTAATGCCCAAGGGTAAGGATGATGGTATGAGGGGTGTAAATGGGGGTCAAAGTCATGATGGAAGTAAATGCTCGGAGAAGATTTTAATGGACAAACAGATTCATGATAATAATAGTTGGGGCCTGGTCGTTGGTGGTTCGGTGGTTTACTCCGGACGTTTTTACTGTAAACGGTGGCACTCGGAGAGGATCCGAAATCAGAAGTGTAGGACTAAGACGGGAGCTGAGTCTGTGAGTTTCCAGTGGACATGTATCTCCGGATGGGTCTGTGGCATCAGGTCCGTAAACGGCGGCATGGAATATTGTCTTGGTAGACCAAAAATCACTTACAACGAGTAAGTTATTAGCAAGACAACCTCGGGCAAAATTGTAGCGAAGGGTGAAACGGGAGGCTAAGGGTTGCTAATCGGTCCGGGGAGATATTGATGAGAGAATATTGGTCTCCCCAGATTTTACAGTATGATCCCAGCAATTACCTAGTATCCCCGCCAACGAGAGACAAAACAAGAGGCGAGGTATGGTTCGGAAAGGATTTCGGTAACATATGATGGCCTGGGGTTGGGCTGTGTCATGATTCAATAGTGTAGATCTTTTTTTTGTCAAGGAAAAGATCTCAGAATATCATTGGCTGTAGTTTGAGTTGATGTCAATTCATTCTTCAAACAAGATGACAAGGCAGCCAATGGGGATGACTTGATAGTATCTAGACTGAGAGTGCAACTTCAGGGTCCGGGGGGAGTGGCGATATGTTCCTGTGAGTTGATGCTTATTATTTAATTTTGGACCAGGATAATATTTTACCAGCACCTAGAAAACTGCAGGTTCATATCCATGGTCGGAGAAAGAGGCCGGGGGAGAGGAGAGGGAGAAGGCTAGGGTAGCATGCGGAAAATGCAGATGCAGTGGTACAGTATTCCCGCATGACTACGTCGTCTCTGATTCGACAAAAAGCAAGATTGATTTCCTTTCCTGGATTATGAATAGTTGTTTGGATTCAGAATTGGTAATGGATTGTTTGATTTGATGCGCTTGGTCGGACTAAGATTCCGAGAGCTTGGCTGTTGATGCACTTGACACGCGACAGGCAACTTAATGTTAAGATTTAAGTTAGGAGTCAGGTAGATTGTGGCGGCTAAAGGGAATCGTGCTTTTCTCGTCAGTCTTTGACACATTTTGTTCGAGATATGCTGTGCTCTACGTTTTACCCTCCATATGGACCAAACGTGGGATAACTACAACAAGAGACCTACTATGACAGTGATGATGATCCCTCTGTGTGGGGTTATTTGTTAGCTGAGAATGCCCTTCCCTTGCTTTGGGTGGCTAGGTAGAATGAGACATATAGTACAACCAACTCAACCTGACGCTGAGCAATGCCCAAAGCTGAATATCGATGAATGATGATGATGATTTCATCAAAACCAAGATAAGGTGCAGTGAGTGTATGGTCAGGTAATATAAAAGTAACCCCCACTACGGAGGAAAAGAGCGACAGTGGCGAGCGTGGAGGTTGCGTGCAAAACAGAGCGAATGGAATAGATCTGATAATGAAGGCGGAATAATGAGGGTTGGCTAATAAGAACCGTATCTATGATGGATGAATGGCTCAAGATTGATCTTTACTAGACAGGGCATGGCATGGCAGCGCATTGCAGTACCAAGACGGCAGCCAGGACCTACATTACCGATGGGGGAGAGCGAACATCGGAGGATCAAGGTCCAATGAGTGTCCAAGAGAGCGACAGATTAGCTTAGCTAGTCTTGTACCTACCTCCTGCAGTGGTACCTAGTAGCACTGCATTGCATTGTTGATGTGCGCGACATATTGTGAGAGATCCGTCGAGTGGATGGTGGGGAAAAAGACGGCGTTTGTACGGAGTAAAGATGGTCTACGGCAGATGAGAGGACCCTTGGGTGTACTATTAGTGGTCTTCACATGTGAAGTGATTGCTGTCAGTATGACGATGAAAGCATACAATCAACAGTAGAATAATTACCTGGGAGATGATGCTTTCAAATATTTGCCTTCACTATCAATCCATCCTCTCAATTAAGATGGCCATACAAAATCAGTGTATGGATTATGGAACCCCTAGGGTGTAAAAACAATGGATGTTACTGATCTCAGGAGTACATACGGATACAGTTCTGCCTGTCTCTGCATGTGGGGTGTGGGTACTGGGGTTTATCGGGAACGACCAAGATTAGGTCCTAGGGTGTGTCTTGTCACTCGATTAGATGGGATAATAGTAACGCGGGTGCGTATCGAGTGAGCTTTTTTATTGTACTGTATCTACTAGGTAATCTCTGAACACGGCAGTCGAGGTACTTGGTTATCCTCCCATTTTACCTGCAACTTCATGTACTATATTCCACTCCTTCCATAGGTCGGTTCCTATCAATTGCCATTGCTCTTGCCATTGCCATCGGTATGGATATCGGATGCGGACGTGGGTGCCATGACGGAAAGAGCGACGGAAGGTAGGTAGGCATAGACATTAATGTACCCATCTCTTGCCATCCTTCCTCTCACACCTCGATAACCATATAAACCTCGAGTCCCTTCGTCTTCTATTCGAATTCTCTCCCTCTTCATCTCACTCTTGTGCAATTCATCAAGTATATCGAATTCGTCAAAAGCCGTCCTTCAACCAGACATCGACTATAAACCCCCTTCGATATACACCCCAAATGCAGCTGAACACCATGTCTCACCTTCCTCAAGAGCCCGAGTTCGAGCAGGCTTACGGCGGTAAGCATTTCACCATCTACAACAGACCAACAAAATCGATTCTAACTTAGACTCTTAGAGCTCGCCTCTGCCCTCGAGAACAGCTCCCTCTTCAAGGAGCACCCCGAGTACCGCACTGCCCTTGCTGTTGCCGCCATTCCTGAGCGTGTCATCCAGTTCCGTATTGTCTGGGAGGACGACAAGGGTAACCTCCAGGTCAACCGTGGTTACCGCGTCCAGTTCAACTCTGCTCTTGGTCCCTACAAGGGCGGTCTCCGACTCCACCCCAGCGTCAACCTCTCCATCCTCAAGTTCCTTGGTTTCGAGCAGATCTTCAAGAATGCCCTGACTGGCCGTAAGTAACCTCGCCGCCGCGCTTGTTCGGACCCTTAACCGTTCCTGCATATTGTGGGGCAACGGGTCTGGTCCAGAGCATGATAGAGAAACAGACTTGCTAACAATGTTTCTAGTTAGCATGGGTGGTGGCAAGGGTGGTGCCGACTTCGACCCCAAGGGCAAGTCTGATGCTGAGATCCGACGATTTTGCCAGGCTTTCATGACTGAGCTGTCCAAGCACATTGGCGCCGAGACTGATGTCCCCGCCGGTGATATTGGTGTTGGTGGCCGAGAGATCGGTTACCTCTTCGGTGCTTACCGCAAGCTTCGCAACCGTTGGGAGGGTGTCCTTACTGGTAAGGGTCTCTCTTGGGGTGGTAGCTTGATCCGACCTGAGGCCACTGGCTACGGTCTTGTCTACTACGTCGAGTACATGCTTAAGCACGCCAACCGTGGCACCTTCGAGGGCAAGCGCGTTGCCCTTTCTGGCTCTGGCAACGTTGCCCAGTACGCTGCTCTCAAGATCATCGAACTCGGTGGTTCCGTCGTCTCTCTGTCTGACTCCAAGGGAGCTCTTGTCGCCAAGGAGGGTTCCTCTTTCACCCCTGAGCAGATCCACAACATTGCTGCTCTTAAGATCAAGCACCAGTCCCTGACTGCTTTCGAGCATCAGGACAAGTTCACCTGGATTGAGGGTGCCCGCCCTTGGGTCCACGTTGGCAAGGTTGACATTGCTCTTCCCAGCGCTACTCAGAACGAGGTCAGCAAGGAGGAGGCTCAAGCCCTCCTGGAAGCTGGTGCTTTCATCGTCGCCGAGGGTTCCAACATGGGTTGCACTGCCGAGGCCATTGACGTCTTTGAGGCTCACCGCAAGGAGAAGGGTGCTCAGGCTCTTTGGTACGCTCCAGGAAAGGCCTCCAACTGTGGTGGTGTCGCTGTTTCTGGTCTTGAGATGGCCCAGAACAGCCAGCGCATCCAGTGGTCCGAGAAGGAGGTCGATGACCGCCTCAAGAGCATCATGAAGGATGCCTTCGACGCTGGTCTCGAGACTGCCCAGAAGTACGTCGAAGCCAAGGAGGGCGAGCTTCCCAGCTTGGTTGCTGGTAGCAACATTGCTGGCTTCATCAAGGTTGCAAAGGCCATGCACGACCAGGGTGACTGGTTCTAAGATGGACAACCCGGGAAAGCATGAGACGAGGAGTCTGAGACTAACAACAAGACCGTTATACCCGAGCTGAGCTCACATCAAGGTTATTTGGTCCTTCAGAGTTCCCACAAAGTCTCTGCTTGTTTCTGCATGAAATGGCGTTCTCTTTGGCACTATCTGGGCATGCATTTTGTAGGGCGTTGGTGGGGTTCAAGAAGGCAATATTATCTTGGACTTTCTTCTAGATAGACTTGGTTTGATTTTATGATTGTTTGTTTTTATATAGCCCAATAGCACGCAGAATGAAAGAACACAATTTATATACAAACACATGATGCTGTCGTGAGACTTGAACTTTCTACAACTTTGTCCACATCTAATTGACATGCTGCTGGGTCACCTTCAAGTTCAATCCTCATTTCATGTTGTTTATTTATGGCGAGAGTTACGTGAAGCATCGTGACGACAACTTGGTATTCAATAACTTTAGTCGCCGTGACTTCGTATAGTCATGATAATGGCAGAAGCTGACCTCGGGGGGGTTGAATGCTAAGCCGGTGATATCTGGATTCGGAATTTAATCTTACACTGAATACATCAGAATGAACAACAACACAGTGACAAGTCGGTTGCATAGCAACTAGCTACCAAGTTGGACAAGGCTCTGTCGAGAGCATCACACCTCAGCTAACCCTAGCAGAAGACGGGGACCGACATAACAAACCCATGTAGAACACGTCACGAAGTACTGGCTACTAGATGGCCAAGAAAGCTATGCTACAGCCTTATAGCAGGGCAGTCATGTCCCAGACAACCGGATCTGATACTCCCACGCTCCCATTTCCACTTACTTGAAGTAGAAGTATTACTACGTCTACGCCTAACCACGGCATCTGGTTGATACCTGCACTGCATACCCCTTTCCAACACCTTACCTGGCTGCAGCCTGTACTTTATGTAATGTATTGCGATGGTGCAAGCTGAGTTGGGTTGAGTTGATAGCCGCCATGTCCCCACTTTGCCGCGCCGTGGGTCAAATATCAGGGGTCGTGGGCCGGGGGCCCGGGATAACCGGGGCCGGAGGTGGAACCTCGGCTCGTGATGGTATCGCGGGGTAGCTGGGCCTGTTCTAAATTGATGCTGGATTTAACATGAAACAGACTCTTTCCTCCTGTAATTGAGATATTCCGTTCATCTTACCTGATTTATAAAACTACCTCCAACTTTACTGTCCAATATGACAAGCCCCCCTCCTTTAACTGGAATCAAAGTGTTGGAGTTTGCTGGTCTTGCTCCTGGTGAGTTCCCCGATGTAAACAATGTGCTTTACTAACATACATTCAGGCCCCTATGCTGGTATGCTCCTTGCCGATGCTGGTGCCTCAGTCCTTCGCATTGACCGCGCGTCACCCGGCGCATCGCGTCCAGCAGAGGATGTGCTGGCCAGACACAAGGCGTCCATCTCTGTGGACCTCAAGTCAGAGCGCGGTATAGCTCTGATAAAGCGCCTGGCTGCAAATGCAGATGTACTCATCGACCCTTTCCGTCCAGGTGTCCTTGAGAAACTCGGTCTAGGTCCAGACGTACTGTGCAACCTTAACAAGAGGCTCATCTATAGCAGAATGACTGGCTTCCGTCGCGATGGAAAGTATGCACTCATGGCAGGCCATGATATCAACTATCTCTCCGTTTCGGGAACGCTAGCTATGCTAGGAAGGGAGGGCGAGAAGCCGCACCCTCCGATGAATATTCTTGCCGACTTTGCTGGCGGAGGAGCCATACTGTTTCAAGGGATCTTGATGGCTGTCATAGCAAGACAGTCATCTGGACGTGGACAAGTTGTCGAAGCAAACATGGTAGACGGCAGCTCACATCTGACAACCTTTCCTCGGATGGGACTCAAAATACCGATAGGAAACAGAGACCGAGGAACGAATCTTCTCGATGGAGGTGCCCCCTTTTACGACACATACGAAACCTCTGATGGGAAATACATGGCTGTCGGTGCTCTCGAGCCACAATTCTTCGCAGCGCTACTCAAAGGCCTTGGACTCACGAACCAAGGGTGGGAAGAAGACCAGCATGATAGAACGCGCTGGCCTGAACTGCGAAAGTTAATGACCGATACGTTCCGCAGCAAATCCCGTGCTGAATGGGAGATCATATTTGACGGCACAGATGCGTGCTGTACTCCCGTATTGGAGTATAGTGAACTCGAGACAGATCCTGCTCGAGAGGGTGATCAGCGACCGGCGGTGACATTACGTGAGACGCCGTGTTTAGCTGTAAAGGAGGGCGTCGGGCACGTCGACCCAGCTCGGTTCGGACAAGGACCCGGTGTACCTGGAGATGGATATAAAGCGAATTTGTTGAAACCAGGAGCGGGAGGAGAAGAAGCGTTGAGACAATGGATGGGGTGGGAGAATGGAAGGGAGTATGCATTACATCAAGGGGGTCTGGTGCTGAAAGAGACATCTAAGCTATGATTCGACTTGATATGGATGAGCTTGGTCCACACGATGGAGTCTTGATACATAATTCTCTGCAAAACAGTACACATTTCGCCATCTGGGCATGAGGTATGAGATGAAGCATAATGGGGGACTGATTATATATTCTACCTACAAGCCCGTGTTTGCACAATCTTTCGAGCACTTTGAAGAGCGCTCACAAGAAGACACAACATCGAAGATGAAGCCAGGAAAGGCCCAGCTATCCGGCCAACACGAATCCTCCAAATGCTCCCGCTTTCTTGACATCCCAAAACATGGCACCGCGCCTCCACACCTTCTTTGTCATGTGCATGCACCGAATCATGCATATCGAATGCAAGTCATTAAGCAGTCTACTCTAGGTCTCCTTCTGAAAAGTAGTGGTATCGAAAAAAAATAGTGATGCTCGGGATGTGAGGACATGGAGGTCCAGGGACAGCTGCTGTGCGGTGGTCCCATTGAGCGGCTAGCTCGCGGAAAAACAAGTGGCTGCAGATGGGCCCAGCCTGACCCTGACGCCGAATTGGGACGTGATGATAAAAAGCCTCGTTCATTAACGACATCACTGCACTTGGCTGACAATCTCACTAGCCTTGGAGAGAGACTCAACCATCTGCTGGCACTCCTTTCTTCTTCGGATAGTGAAATCACTCTCCTTGAGAAGATCATCTAATGTGTCGGTTCGGTACATGTTCTCCAATAGCTCACGCTGCATCTCGTCCTTGGTGAATCTACGACGGTGTTAGACAAGACGACAATAGTAACAGTTACATGAGACTTACTGCACAAGGTTCAGCATGACGGCCTTGGGAACCATATCGATCATGGTACGCTTGACAATGTTGTAGTAGGAAGAAATGAGCAGCTCTGTGAAACGGTCAGCAACATACGATTAGATCAGGTAGTCTCAAGTTGACGTACTGATAACCTCGACTTCGATGTTCTCGCGCTCTGACAGAGTACCAGAAGCCTTGAGAGTAGGGGGAGGGGCCTCCATGGCGGCAGCCTTCTTCTTGTTCTTGGCTGCGAAGAAACTGCCAAAGAAACCAGAGTTACCAGCATTTTCGGCATCTGGAACAGTCGGGCTCGCAGCTCGGGGAGTTCCGGCAAGCGGCTTGCCTGTCTTGGGATCAACCTGAACAGGCTTGGGGTTGTAGCGCTCGTTTACCATTGCCATCGCCTAAAATAGGGGTTAACTTTCTCTCCAATGATTGATTGATTACTGGTTGACCTACTCGGTGACCATTCAAGAAATCGGGATGGCCAGTGTTGACGTAGCATGACTCCATAGCCACCAAATCTCTAACCAGCTTGTTGGTAGGCTCCATAGCCTTCTTGAAGAAAGCAATGACGACACCGTGCATCTTCTCCTTCAGTGAGGGATACCGGCGGTAAAGCTGCTTACCGAGAAGCTGTGAGAGAATTCGCACCAACTCGTCATAAACCAGAGATACACACTTCAAGCTAGGGTCTTCCAAGCGCTTGATCTGCTGCTTCACAATCAGCTCGAAGGCGGTAGTGCCCACAAAGAGAGCTGGAGAAGAACCAGAAGAGTTGTAGAGGATTGTACGAATATCGACATCCTTCACGACGTCAAATGGATCGATGGCCTTGACACCATTGGAGTACAGCTCGTGGAAGACAAAGCTGATACGGGCACCGCCCGAAAGCTCAGTGCTCGACAGCTCAGTGTTGTTACCATCCAGAACCGTTCGCCACTCATTGGTGAACTCCGTGATTATGTTAAGAACAATGTTGGCGCTGTTACCGAGCATAGAGGGGCCAAGACTTTCCAGCTCAGCCGAATACTTTTGAAGAGAGCTGCTGATGCGAGCCTTGATGTCTGGCAGGGTCTGCTTGATGTGCATCATGAGGATAAGGTTCAGCTTGCGGGCAAGATAAGGCGTTCCGCAGTACGAGCTCTTGTTACGGTAAGCCTTGTGGTTTTCAAAAAAGTTCTTCTCGGCCTCCAGTGCCTGGTTAATGGCCTTTCGGTTGTCGATATCTCGCTGACCTCGGTTGACTACAGGAACGTAGCCCAATCGGAGGGGGATGACCCGGTTAGACAGAATGTCGATAACGTCAGTTCCCTCGTCCATCAGATCGACCTTGGTTAGAACTCCGATAGTCCTTTGACCCTCAGGGTCAACCTCGCGAGCCAGTTTGAGACCATCAGAGTTGGCCAAATCTTGGTTGGCGGCGGTAACCGCAAGAATGATGGCATTTGACTTGCCAATATGTTTGAGGACCATCTCTCGAATTTGTCGCTCGATATCGCGGGGTTGATCTCCGACAGGGACCTTGGTGAGACCAGGCAGATCGACAAGGGTCAAGGTGAGGACGTTGGGGGAGTAGATGCGAAGGTTGATGGGAGCTGGAGAGATGCCGGCATTTTTTCCAACCTTGGCTTCTGTTTCCCGCGAGATTTCGTCTCGAATCTTGGAGAAGTCATAAAACTTCTGTCCAGGGGCATGGAGAAACTCTCCCCACTCGTCGGCATTGGCCTGCTTGTCGTTGGTGGTATCAACCTCATCGGCGCTGACACCATTGCTCTGCGCGGGACGGTTGATGAGTTGGAGAACAAGAGGGCGTCGAGTTACAATACCGGAACCTCGGGGCAAGCTGAGAAGGAGGGTCAGTGCCAGATCCATAAAGACGCAACCTAGAATAGGCGGTATAAGGTAGACTCACAAGTCTCGGCCAACGATATTCTCCAGAACTGAACTCTTTCCACTCGACTGACTTCCTACGACGGCGATTTGAGGCAAGTCAATCGGGTTGTTGACACCAACGGTAGCGAAAACATCCTGAAGCTTGTTGACAAGTCTATCGGCGGGAGTTAGAGTTAGGACATAGCAGGAGAGTTACAGCAGGAACTGACGTGATCAGGGCAGGATCCGAGATGCCGCCCTGTGTAACAAGGGAGCCGCTCATCTTCAGGTATTATTTTCCAGCTCGTATGTGCGCTCGAAGTATGTGTATGGTCGTTTCGAGTCGAGAACGAACGGTGCGGAGGGGGGGTCGATAGCTGAGTTTCGGGAAGCGGTCGACGTGGAAGGTTGTAGGAAACGTTGCGCAGGCTTGACTATGAGCGTTAAAACGACCCAGATATATATCGAAGAGCGCTTTTTATGTAGAGAGCGAGACCAGAAAGGCGTTCAGGCGAAGGAGGTAGTAGTATATGGGAAATACGTGGTGTTGGTAGAATAAAGGAGGGACTCGCAAGACGACACCGAGTTCACGAGCCTAATGGCACTAAGAGTTGCGCACCGCATTACGTCCTTACGATGTGCCACAGAGTGGCGCAGCAAGCTCCAACAACCCTGTCCTTGCCTGTGATTTAAGGTAGTGGAAATAGAGCACGTGACAGCTGAAGCATTCACTGTGGCTGAACCAACCGTCCATAATTTGGCAGCCTGAAGAGAATGCCAGCTCGTGATAAATTTTACATGACATATGGGTGCCTGATAACGGCTTATACCAAATAAACCCAAATGACGAAACCGTTAAGACGTGGCCGTTCAGGCAGCTAGTTAGTTTCTATTCCTGGGCGCCTCGATACCCAACTTTTAACATGTTTCACTTGAACCAAGATGCTGCTGGCTGGTTGACACAAACGCAATTAAAAACGTGATAAATATTAATAAGCTCATTAAATAGAACATGAAAGGAAGATCCGAATGGTTTTGATATGGTATATAGAATAGGATGTGAGAGGAAATCGTGTTTATGGATTACTTTCACTTATATAGCAAGCCCCATATTACGTGGTGAACCCTTGAGTCTCAACCAGGAGTGGGACAAAGATGAGATAGCTGGCTAAGTAGAGAGAACATCTGCTCCTGCCTGCCTGTCAGTCATTCAGAAACACGCATATCGGTCTAGGAATAGCGTTGCCAAGAAGAGTATCATGTGTGTGAGATAAGTCTCTACCTATGCAGAGGAGTAGTGGGTCATTCCTAGTCACAAGGGATATTGATAAGAAGCTAAGATCCATCTTACAAGACGACAGAATGGCGGTCGACGTTGATGGATAGACCAGTTTTACAGAATATACACCTGGAACAAAAGTAATAAGGCCGACCCCACGGCATATATGACTTCAGTATACCGGATCTAACATGGCATAAATATGTTTAACTCTTCTTCGAGCAGGTTGCATTTTACTCCTCCTAGTGATGTTGGGAGGAGATGGGATCAAACGTCATCAGTTAAGGCTGTTACAGTGTGGGGAGGTAGCTCATCTTGAGCCGAGACTCTGACTGAGCAGTGTCTACTAAATCCCCGTAGCAATTCTTCTAGTCAGTAAAACCGCAACTACTCACAGAGACAGAGTCTTGAGAACATGTAAATAAATGCACTGTTTCAAGAGATATTAGCTTGGGGTAACATACCAGTTATCACAACACAACAGTACAATTGTTGCTGGGTGGTTGGTTCTGCTTTTTTTACCTTCAGAATAGGTACATGATAACATCCATATAGATCTTCAAATTAATCGTTCAAACAGAAGTAAGTACTAGTAGATACTAGTTCCAACAACTCCAAATGGCCTGTGCCTACTGCACGAGCACATTTATCCTCCCGTTACGAAATTCGACACAGTCATGCTCATAGAGCCTACACATTTATTCATTGAATCATGATTCTGGTAACTGTCTGTGCCGATTGTTCAGCCACTAAAGGCAATTGAAGCTCCAGGGGTAAGGTTGTGTTGAAAGTGCCTGTACTCGCTGAAGTACGCCGCACTAACAGGTAGGTAGTACCTAAGTAGGTAGGTCCTGGGGCTTCTTACATGGGTGACCTCACCAGCCCCAGCAGAAGCTACCTACCTCTGGTGGATGAAACGGACAGAACGGGAAGTAGCTACCTCACCTGCACAGACAACGCAGACGACTCTACCTACCTACCTACCTACCTACCTTAAACATAACACAATCACGTCTTGACTCAACTCGGTTCCTCCTTTCAGCGCCAGATGTACATTTTGATATTCCTTTGCTCTAGTCTTTTCAATACTTATTGTCATTAAAGACACTACATGACGAAACAAGTGCCTTCTGGCGCTTTACTCTCACCTTAGAACCGATTGCCCCGTCACATGCCACATCCTCACCCTCCTCCTCCGACTTCTTCTAACATTAGCACGACCAACTCTAATCATTCCTCCGCCGCCCCCTTGACTCAAAGTTCGACCCCCTCCTCAGCCCATCAACCGAACCGGAATCGAGCTCGGACAGGCATCGCGAATATAGATCCTTCAGTTGCCAACCCTGCACGACTTCCGGGTCAGACGCCGGCTCAAACACTCGGACGACGTCAACGTTCCCCGGCTTTTGGCGGCCCCTTCGATCCCCAAACCAACAGCTCTCAAACGCCAGACAACGATCTTACTGAGCCGCCGACCAAGCGACGGAGAGAAAACGACACGATGGGCGGGAGCGACATCCTCGATCCTCATAATGGTGCTCCTCTGGGCTTTTCTAATGGCTCGACTGAGCCATCTATGGGAGTCACGAATGGCCACAAAACTGCCATGAATGGTTCAACGAGCCGCGACAACAATGGCGCAAAAGGCCACGGAATGCCCTCTGAATACTTTGGACACAACCGCGAAGAGGTTACTCGATTGTTGATACAAGCACTGTCAGATATGGGTTATCAAACTGCCGCCGATAATGTAAGCCGCGAGAGTGGCTACGAACTGGAGAGTCCGACTGTAGCTGGCTTTAGGGCAGCAGTGCTTAGTGGCTCCTGGTCCAAGGCCGAAGAGCTGCTTGCTGGAGCGTCATTCGAGACTGAGGGTCAAGGGAACGGACTTGTTCTGGCACCAAGTGCAGATCGTAATGCCATCAGGTTCTGGCTAAGACAACAGAAGTTTCTGGAGCTTCTAGAACAGAAGGATACTAGCCGGGCTCTTGTCGTACTCCGAAGTGAGCTGACACCGCTTTCTCATGATACTGGAAAACTGCATTTCTTATCAAGTCTTTTGATGTGTCGTTCTGTTGACGACCTCATGGCGAAAGCCGACTGGGATGGCGCCAACGGCCAGTCTCGAAAATTACTGCTCTCGGAGTTATCAAGTGAGTACATCCCTGATGTCGCTACGGAACGTCGTGCTGACATAGCAAGAATGTATATCGCCTTCCGTAATGCTCCCAGAAAACCGCCTGGCAGTTCTTCTCGAGCAAGTTAAGCAGAGTCAGATCGACACTTGTCTGTATCACACTCAAGCGTTATCGCCATCGCTCTACTCAGACCATTTCTGTGACAGGCGGTGGTTTCCCACAGAAGTGGCACTAGACCTTACGGACATGATAGGTGAGATCTGGCAGGTACAGTTCTCCAACGATGGTTCGAAGCTGGCTGCCTGTGGCAGTGGTCGGCAGGTTATAATATGGGATACACATACTTTCTCTGTTGCCGAGGTTCTTGATGACCATGAGGATGGTGTTGGTAATATATCATTCAGCCCCGATGATTCCATGATATTATGCTGCGCAAGAGATGGATATGCAAGACTTTGGTCTACCAGCGTGAGTAGTCCATAGATCATTATAGTTGGGTACAATGCTAACAGCGAGATCTAGGATGGGCATTTGATCAGGCAGTTCAACAGGTTCGCAGAACCCGTCAGTGGTTGCGTTTGGGCCCACGACAACCGATCCTTTGTTCTTGGTACATTGGATCCTACCTACAGCTTGCGCTCCATAAACCTACACACTAATGAGGAGTACGACTGGGGCAAGAAGCATCGTGTCGAGGATCTGTGTGGATCGCCTGATGGCCGATGGCTCGTGGCTCTCGACAACGAACGAAGAATTCACGTCTATAATGCCATCACACGAGAGCTTGAGTTTGATATGGAGCTTAACAAACGGCCAACGTCCGTCAGCATCAGTCAAGACTCACGCCATCTGCTCATCAACAAATCAGACGGCGAAGCCCAGCTTATTGACCTTGTGACACGTAATTCGGTGCAGAAATTCTTCGGGCACACTGGTGGTGATTACATGATACGCAGCTCTTTTGGCGGAGCCAACGAGAGTTTTGTCGTGAGCGGTAGCGAGGATGGGAATATTCTAATATGGCACAAGAACACCGGTGCGGCAATAGAACGGCTGCATGGGCATCACCCTCGTTGCAATGCCGTTGCATGGAATCCTACCGATCCGTACGTCATAGCATCTTGCGGAGATGATGGCCGACTGAAGATGTGAGTAGTCTTTGCAACGGTTAAAGAGATGACTAACAGTCGCACAGTTGGACCAACAAATCGCACAGCATCGAAATTCGAGCCCGGTATCTTCAGAACCGTGCTAACGATGCGAATACCTGGGATAGAGACGATAGATAAGCCTAATCGTCATGGTATTGGCAATGTTGACCGAGGTTTCTGTGCTGGAGGAAGGAACGCGATGTACAAGACCATCACAAGTCCCAGAGGATGACTAGATAAGTTAAGGACTACTACATAAATACAGAATTCTCATCGTAAATTTGGGACAAAGGTTCCAAAGTCATATCTGCTTCTTTACGATATCACGCAAGGCACTAAAGAAACCATTCGATCCTTGGCTCTCGGCTAACATCTGCCATACATTTAGTTTGCAGCCTTGGATAAATAATAACCCGTCTATTTCGAATCTTGCTTTGCTCCCGGGTATGAACTGGTGAAGCGAGAAAGGGCGTTTGTTGACTTTGATATGTGGAGACGAAACTTCTTCATGATCTGGGAGTGGAGTTGCTGTGGAGAGACGGACGGGACGAGGAAGCAAGCCCATGGAAACTTTTGATGTTTGACCAAGGCTACAGTAGCTGAGTAGGTAGGTACAGACTCAATCCGATATGACCCATTAAACATTCGTAGGAAGACCGAAGACCGAAGAGCTGAGCAAGCTGGACTAGCTCATGAATCAAAGCCTCACTCACCCCAGTTGGAGGAGTACCGTACCTGCAGGACTACCCTAGTACACACGTACAATGCTGGGACCAGGGCACACGGGTGATGGCCATATCAAGCACGTGAAGGTACGCCATTTGTGCGTTATATAGGCTGGTGCCAGGCTTGTCGGAAACCGCGTACCACAGCCTCAGTTTGTGGTGGAGTGACATGATTGACGTCGTGTTGCACGCAGGTAGGCGAACATTACAACGGTCAGAACCACAAGGTTTGTGCTGGGCGACGGGCGGTCAGCAACACTTGCAAGGGATCTGAGTAGACAATCCGACACTTGGCGGTTACCGAGACGATATTGATTCGCGATAATGTCCTAGTCGAGGCAAGAAGATCGGCGATGGGACTGAGCTTTCTGGTCCTCTTCCTTCGATAGTGGAGAGGAGCTATTGGATCGATATGCATGTGCTCAGGGTCCCTAGATCTGAAATCTCTGTTGTCCACTTCAACTTTGAGGTGGTGATAATATGGGCCGCATGTTTCCCGTTGAAGATTGGGACCAGAGCATAGACAAGAGGCAGTGCATCCGAACAGCCGCGGCCTTGGTAAGGTTTATTGATGGAATCCCTCTAACCGATGAGTAGAAAGGCACAATGAGTATCCTTTAGACACAACGTAGGCAGCTTGAGATCCATCAATATCGAGACTTCGCTAGGCGAGCGGGACTTGATATACCTGAAGCAGCACGTATTCGGAAAGCCTTTCGAGAAATATTGTTCGACTTACAAGGCGATTTACTGGCTGTATCGCACGAAGCCCGAAGCCCGCCATTATCATTTAAGGTGCCGAAGACTTTCGGACACCTGGAATGACCCAAGCGCGCTGTTTCCGCATACTTGGTCATGGTACCTACCTGTCTATCCTACCCTGCCATCTTAAAATCCGCAAGGTGCGGTATCATGATGTGGGGGTTGACTGGTTGACTGCTGTCAAGACTCCGTTTGTCCCCTAGGGTTGTTGATACCCTTGTCGATACTTGGATGATCGGTGCATTATCGAGCCACGCAGACCTTGACCCCTGAAGCTAGAGCAGAGCACCATGTCAGGAGGACGTGCACAACGAGGCGGAGGATAAGCACCGCCGATGCGCAAACAAAGGACCGAAGTAGACGTAAAGAGTCGTCTGGCCTCCAAGTGGCTTCCAAAGGAAATCGGGAAAGCACTCTGGAAAGGCCCACTGATATTCCATTCTGGTTCTCGAATAAATGATTATTGGCAGTCTGTTTTGAACAAGGGATACCGTAATCCCAACAACGAGAGGATGATAACGTCTCGGTAGTTGACGGCTGTAGGTAATATTGATGGAGATGACAACTGCTTTGGGAAGACTGTACTGAGACCCCATACATGGTGATGTCAAATGTCATATTGCGACCCTGAACCGTTCCCGGAGTTTCGATATTTCCTCTGCCCCTGTATGAGAGTCAAGGACTACAGGACTAGGACCGGCCGCCGACAGTTTCTGTATCTGGTTACGCATCCATCATGATCTAAGCTCGTGTTGGTGGTCAGGGTGTATCAGAGCCCGAGGATCAGTTAACTTAGATCAAGCCTACGATTTCATCCCGTTCCTGCATATCATGTCGGCACTCGAAAGTATGTGGACATTGAATAGATACACACGGATACTGGTAGTCAATATGTCCTGACCGACCTTGGCGCTATAGCCAAGACCGGTTTTTGGACTAACGTTAGTTGGTGGGGATAGAACCAAGTTGAAGAGGATACCGAGGTAAGGAAAAAAACTGCTTTGGCTCACATTAATTCAGGAGTTGGATTTTGGCTCCGAGATCTTTGAGCCAGCGCGGGATGGGCCGGCGCCGCGTCTGAAAGTCGTGGCTGATTAATTGTCTCGCTCCGTACTTTTCAGTAGTGACAGTTCATATCTCTGATGACACCTCAAGCCTGTAGACGCGATGTTACAGCACCAACGCCTTAGCTTTCACTCAGTGCTGACCACCATAAATCATTGAGAGGGACGTGGCGTATGGTTTAACAAGTGTCAGTCATGTTGCGGAAAACATCAACCGCACTGCCGCACAGGGGAGAGATTGTTTGAGTCAGTCACCAGTGGACTTGTTTTTTTATTTTATTTTTTTTCTACACCTTCTTTCATCTATGAGAAACCTATCTGCAGGCCCTGCATTGAACATTGCGGCAACGTAAGACCTTGCTTTTTTTTTTTCGATCCATCTCGGCACATCCATGTAGTACATGACATAAACTGCGGACAGTACCGTACTTTGGGAAACAATCAAGCATGGATCAACACGCACGGACACGGACGGGCAAGGGCAAGGGCATGGGTACGGGTACGGGGGCAGGCGTTGGCGTTGCGTTTTGATTTCTAGCGGGAGGGACCCTAATCATGTCTCAAGCATGGGCCGTACAGTACAGGGTCGAGTAAGTTGTTGGGTCAGATCCCACTGAGTCGGATAATTAGCATGTACAGTATAGAGTAGTAGTGTTTCCCCTGAGAATATGTAATATACACACCAGCAGATATGAGTTCCTGGCAGAGCAACTTATACCATAGCTGACCGACCACCCGAGCAATCAAAAGTTGAGATGAAAATAGAGCGTCTAACTGAAGCTAAGAGCAAAGACGGCGCGTAAAGGAAGCCTGTTCTGTCCCAAAAAGCAGTCAAGTGGATTTCAAGTTGTTAGGTTGTGGCTTGTATGTATGAGAGCGATCGAACTAATGCACCTTTTGCAGACGCAATCTGGCAATGCTGCTAGAAAGGCACGACCCTGAGTCGTGTGCTAGAGAGGCTTGCTCCACTTGGAGGAGAAGGATATGAACAGAACAGTCCTGAACTGTATGTACTGTGTTGAACCTTTTGTTTTTTTCTGATGGATTCAAGGCATACCCACACACTTCACTGCAGGTATTATGAGATATGCGAGAACAAATGATTGATCATTCTGCTTAAATATATCTGTAACGATCATTTATTACTCAAAGTCTGGCCTCAATGCAATAATAGTTGATACTAACAAAAGAATGGCATTGCCTGAGTCAGTATCATCAGCCATAATTGCTTCACTTACTAACTAGCTTCTCAAGAACTGCCCATAAACGGAAAGTGTTTAGGCATTCACGACCAACTAACCAACTAACCAACTAACTATACTGCTCTTTGATATGCATACATGGATACAATTGCAAGATCTGGTAATGTCATCTATGTAAGTCATAAGGCCGCGTGCTACTGTATTGTTGGTTGTAGGCCCTTAGTATCTCAGTTAGTAGTTTTAGACTTTGTAACATCTCATTAATAACTGCATGGGTGCTTACGCTCAGTCCTCCCACCTAAAACCAACTTTTGCTGTTGCTGTCCCTGAGCTAAGCCAAAACTTTGTAGCCATACAGGCGGACGGGCCATTGACAAGACCGCCTCAGTATCCATCCATCACTGCCTTGCCTTACTGGGCAGTTGCAGCGTCCTTCCCGCGATATAATCCGACTGAATAATACTGGACGTCACCAAGGAAAGGCGTTGCTGGTGTTGAGTTGAGGCTGTCCCCTTCTTCTCTTCCCTTCCCTTCCATTTCTGTTCGAGACGTTAATCTCGCCTCGTTCCCTGCCCAACTTTCCTTCGTACCTGCCTTAGCACCAGTCCACCCGCATCACCCCTCGCACTTTCCCCCCCAGCCTTCCATCATGGTGGGGTTTCACTCTAGTGAACCTCGTGCTAGCCATGGATGTCTCATCCAATATGGAGAAGCTAAGACCACCTCAACATGGTCCCCTCCTCCCGCATCCGTCCCATCCATCTCCATCAAGCAGAAGCAGAAAAAGCAGGGGTCGGTCAAGGTCGGTTAAACAAATCCAATCCAATCCAATGGAAGAAAGGTTGAAGGAAGCAATCAGACACCAGCACATACTGTACATTCAATTGATTAATTAGTCAATCAGTCAATCAATTAATCAATCCATCGGCCAGTACTACTACATACAAACCTAGGTCCCTGCTGTTAGAAAGAAAAAGAAAAAAACACCATCGGACCGGGCAAAACCAAACTTGAATCAACCCTCTTCCTCGTCAAGATTTCCTTCTCGATTACTACCCTTCTTCTTCGACCACAACCGACCTTTCAAACGTGGAACGGTTATAGTACGTACAGTACCTGGATATGTACCTTCCCTTCCACAGTACCTGAGTACCCTCCAGGCATCTGCTGAAAGCCCATCGCCGAACAGCTGCCGAACCTTCCATTCTCCGGCCGAGTCCCCTTTAGCTTGCATCCGGTTGCCACCAACACCATTGGATCTTTCGATTCTTCTATTTTTCTTCTCTGCATTCCACGTCAACGGTTTCTTCAGCTTCATCTTTGTTTAGCGCTCGCCTCGCTGTCGATTGGCCATACTCTTGTTGTTTTGTTCATTGGAGCGGGCTGTTCATCTATTGTTTTTTTTCTCTTACTATCTCGCTGGGTTATCTCATCCCCTAATACGCCCTCGCCCATGATTCCTTTCTCATGATGCGACTTTGAAATCGCTCGCTCTGTGCCTCTTTTCCTTTTTGGCACTCCTTTTTTTTATTCCCCTCAGCCTAAGCTGCATTGTGATTTCGTCTTCATTGCACTTACCCATCATGGATAATTTGGAAGGGATGCTCATGGTCCCCCCGGAGAGGGGCCAGATTCTTGGTAGAGCTGTTTGGAAGGTTAGTTCCCTTATCACCTGTCGAAATCTAATCTATTTTGACATGTACTGATTTTTGCTCGAAAAGCTGCGATATGTTGTCGTGGGAAGACGTAACACCAGACTTGGTCCTAGTCAATCACAGTTGATATCCAACGGTCGCAATAACAGTCTTGGTGGTAGCAGATCCTTCCCCAAACTGCCCACAGAAGAATCCTGCATCTTCATCTACAAACACAAGGTATATATATATTTCTGGGCATAACTATGCCCTCCCCTCCATTCCAATACTTTTGCTTCAGTGTTCCTAACTGACCTTTTCTAGGAGGACGCTGAACCAATCCAGCAATGGCCAGTAAACTCTATCACAGACTGCCAGGTTCAGCAAATCAACCACCGAAAACAAGGGCCTGTTCTTCCCACCCTCGTTGTCTCTATCGCCGATAAAGAGAAAAAACGTCGTTCAAGTCGAGCTGCCGGTCTTATATCTTCGAGCAAAGAAGCTAACGCAACAACTCTTTGGTTTCGCACACCCCCGGACGATCATCATCTAAGTTTACACGAGTGGGCGCGCAACATTCTTTCCAGAAAGTCGCCTATGAGCCCAGAAAGCCCCATGTCGCCCCAATTCTCAAATCCGTTTGCATCAATGTCTCGCGATACTTCCGATTACTCCTCCCGACCTCCAAGCGGAAACCGATCCGGCCGTTCTGATGTACGAAGCCTTCAGCACAAAAGCTCTACCACTACTCAATCGACAGCAACAACCACTACTACGACCAGAGAACGACCACTGACATTCAGTTCTGAATCGCCCAGTCTTAGATCGAAGCGCAGTGACGTTTCTTCACCGTCGAGCAGCAACTTTCCAATTCAACAGATGAATTTCCCTTTCCCAGGCCAGCATTATACCACAGTCCTGCCAACTGATCTGCCATCTCCTGTCAACACCACAGGGGACTACCAAGGGGAGTTTATTGAAGGTTGGACATCAGCTCAAGGTAGATCATCGACAATGAGCTCGCCAATTCGAGGCCGCAGCAGCATTAGCTCTCAACCAACACATCCCTCTATTGCCACCGTCGAGTCAAGCTCTCCGCCAGGACCACGTGAGACTATCCTTGACCGGGCTTTTCAAATGCGGTGCATTCCTGGTTCAGAGCGGGAGGTTCCTGGCGAGGAGAAATTGAGCTCTCTGGCTCGGTTTGACGCATTAATGCGAGAGGCTGATGACAAAATAAAACAGAGGGAGGAAGCCGAACGGGCTCAGCAAATGGCAATGCGAAGCGCTTTCGAGGCATCTGATAGTTCGGGTGAGGAAGATGACAGCGATTCAGACGATTCGGACGAAGACGCATATGGTGGCGTACCTGACCGGAGAGGGCCAGCTTTGATACCCTCAACAACGCAGCGAGCCCTTCAGTTTATTGCTGATCGTGGTGACCCAGCACCTTTGTCGCCATCTACCCGTTCTTCTGTGTCGAGGGCTCCCATACTACAGCAATCACCCCCGATTCGACCCCATACAGCACATGCTAAAACTAGACCAAGTCCCACCCAGCGAACCAACAGCACACCTCATTTGATCACCAACATGGCTAGATTGGAAGTTACAGCATCAGCCAAGGTGTCGGATGATTCCTCAATCAGGTCGAACGGGGATAAACGTCTATCCGCTTCGAGCACTGCCACCAAAAGGTTAGTTTCTCTAAGTTGCCCAAAGATTATCGTGAACCAGTCGCTTACTGTTCATTCAGACGAACACTAGTGGGAGGAGTCCCCGGAGAAGCAGCGAGATCTACTTCCAGCTCACGCCCCTTTCATGTCGGACACTAAATTTGCGAGAATCCGTTTTGTCAACTCGAAATCAAGACCGACACTTGGAATCAAAATACATAATTTAGATGGCGCAACATCATTGGCATCAATAGCAGAGATGGCATGCTTCTTTGAATACGCCATCTTGACGAGCCGAGAATGTTTCGAAATGTTTGGACGACTACCGACTCTCTAACTCGACTCTGTGACCCCAATCAGAACTTTGAAGATGCTGAGGAAATATTTGACTCTATTTTTGCCACGGTGCAATTGCAAGAGACATCGATATGAACGGTTTTGGTGCATCTTGAATGCTTTGTACGATCTCGATACCAAAAAATGGCATCGTTGTAACGATTCTTATGATGGAGATGAAGGGACCGTTGGTTTCATGGCCCTAGGCGTTTTCTGTTGACGGGTGACTTGTTTTGGTCTCCGTAAGCATGGATTGGTGTTCTTTGTATTTTGGTGTTGAAATTGGCAGACATATACTCTTGCTCAGAGTTACACGTAGGCAAGAGTTCGAAGCATAGTCATGTAGTACATTGCGAATATCACTTATCGCTCGCACAGCTTGCTGCTTTCAGAGGTGTTATTCAGGGGCACACTGAAAGCAGTCATCATTTATCTGACAATAAATTAGAGCTACACACGGTTCTGCAATTTATAAAGGCAATCCTGAAGCTTGGGAGAAGTACTGTCATAGACTCCAGATCTACTGTACATGGGTACTTTGTGACATTTATTATTTCTAGTTGGGACGTCCTTGTCTCGCTCTTTATCTTTGATGCAATCAATTAATCCACTGTATTCGCAAACCCTTTTTGGGCGCTGGTATCCTTAGCAAATCCTATCCTCAGGCCCCCTTTACAACAGAGCACAGAAAATAGCTCCTCGTCCCTTTTCATTTCACACATATCGCTCGTAACGGCAAAGAGATCACAATGCCTTATCGGATGTACTTGACGATAGCCTCTTGCTCCTCGGGGTTCAGTCGCGCACCGATGAAGCCTTCGATAGCACCACCGTGTCGCTGGTTGGCGCTGACCATGTACTCCTTAACCCACTTGGTAACGTCAAGGATCTCGGGGAAATCATCCTTGGCCAAAGGCTTGCAGGTGTTGAGCGCAGTGAACGACATGCCGAAGCCAATGTCGTCGACATCTGCCTCGGCAACAACTTCGTCGCCGCCAACAGTTACAGTGGGGGGGTTTACTAGGAGCGACAGTAGCTTGCGGCAGCTGTTGGCCCAACCCTTGAGGAACTGTTGAGAGAAGGCTTGCGAGTCGCACAGGGTCTTGGTTAGCGACACAACTGCAACCTTTCGGTCCACGGGACGAGCGAGGCGCTCGGTCTCGGCCAGAACGAAGGCAGGATAAACTTGGGTGAAAACACCCTGCTCGACCGTGTTGGACTGCTTGATAAAGTAGTCGGCACCGTAGCCCGCCTCGAGGCGAGCCGATACGAGGTGGTAGAAGCGAACAAAGCGGAGCTTGAACGCCTCGGAAGGAGAGCCTTGAAGCTTGGTATAGATCAGTCGAAGAATTGTACCAAAGTACTGTTCCAAGCCAGCACTTGATGGGGTGTTAGTAATTGTATGCTGCGATATGGGCTTAGGACTTACGGCTCAAAGCTTTTGATGATAGAATCGAGGATGTCGAAGGCAAGTAACTCAGACTTCTTTGAGTTCAGAAGTCGCTGGAAAATGCCAAGAACGGGCTCCAGTTGGTTCTCGGCTTGAATCGCTTGGGATGCTCGGGGAATGACAGCAGACAAAAGACGAGTGCATGCAGGAACATTGCCTCGAGTCTCCCAGAGAGTGGGGCTCAACAGAGGGCCTAGTAGGGCCTTGTAGTTGTCCGAAATTGTCTCAGATGGGCTAGACTCCAATAGCTGAGCGAGGATCTGGAAAACGTATTGCATGAATTCTAGGAACATGTTAGTAAACTATAGGATGGCATGTGACTGCTTCAGCTTACCCGTGACATCCTCGACCAAGATCTGGTGGAAGGGCCCCCACAGCTTCTCGTTGAAAAGGGCAGCATTGCTGGGAGCGCAGTATCGGACAAGGGCGCCAATGGCCTCGAAATGATAGTAGTAGAACCGAGGGTTGCTGGGGTTCTGCTTCATGACGTTGGTGATGAGAATAAGATGGGTCAAGACATTGTCCAGCAGAGGAGTGGCACCGTCCTTGATGACAATCAGAATCCTCATGACGCAGCGCATCAAAAATTCGTTCTCCTGCAACTTAGCGGGACTAGACTCCTTCTCAATGAGCTTGAAGAGATGGCCGAGGAGATCCTTGGCGAAGGGCTCGATGTCGACGCGGGGAAACATGGCATTGCCAGCATCATCTGTAAGGAATAGCACGCGCTCCACGGCAATGGCGGCATATGAGTAGACGACATAATTGTCCGAGTTCAAGTTCTGGATCAGAGGGCCCAGAGCGACCTTCCATTGCTCCTTAGACAGTTGACTTCGGAAAGTATAGAGATACTTGATGGCGTCCACCTTGGAGATAGGCTCGACACCCTGTGCATTGATAAGATCCTGAGCAATGTGCTGCTCAAAAAACTCGACAACATTGACAAGAGGGTTGACTGTCTTGACACCTTGAGCAGCAGTCACAGCTCCCTTAGCAGCAATGGAAAGGAACAGGTAGATGGCGGTATCCTTAGCCTTCCAGTCACTGCTTCCTTGAGACAGATAGTGGCTGATGTATTTGGAGACCACCGTGGTGACAGGGGCTTCAAATCGCTCCTGAAGCTTACGGAGAAAGTCAGTGGCAGATCGTCGTCGTGAGTCAGTATCAGAGCCTTCGAGATCCCTTCGGATGAACTCGATCGGCTCATCCTCAAACAACTCAACATCCGACTCGCGAAGCGCCACGTTGGGTAGGATAACCTTTTCCACGATCTGGGTCAAGACTTCCTCACTGTTGAAGATGCCAGAGTGTTGTGCGGAGGACGCAATAGCAGTCAGAAAATGCAGAGCCTTGCTGACGATCACGTCGTACTTCGTCTCAGGGCCAGTAGATGACAAAAGATTCCAGGCCTTCTCGATGAAGGGTTGGCAGTACTTGGAGAAGTCCTCGTCAAACTTGACAGTAAAAAGTTCGAGAACCTCACAAATATCAGCTTTAACGGTATCGATTATGCTCGTTTCTGTATCGTCGTCGGTGTCCAACAATGGGTTCGAATATGTGAGGTACTTGTGGAGAAGTTCGGAGATGCTGCCCAGGTTCTCGTCGAAAATAGGGGGTAGATCGTGGCAAGACATATCGTGCAGAATCTTGATTTGCAGATCAAGAGTCTCGAACCAACCGTGCAACACATCCTTCTTATCGTTGTTCTCGGCAATCTTTTTGTCGGTTGTCTAACGTGCAAAAAAGAAAAATAATGAGTATGATGAAGTCAATGGGTATAGTTATCAAGACTTACCACAAGAAGCTCGAGGAAAGCTTGACCAAATGTCTCAATCACATGGTTGATCTCCATGTAGAGCTCATCTGTGCGGAACAAAGGTCTCCATCGAACGAAGATGGAGTGTGCAACTTCGAGAACGCCAACGTTGACCTTAGGATCAGTGGCGGAAAATCGGCTGACGAGCTCCTGCATAGGACATCAGTACAAATGGTAAGCAACTGTATGTAGTAACTAGGGACTCACCTGCGTAAGGGTATCCCATCGTCGCCAGAAATCAGAATCTGCGATCACACTAATAGCATCACCAAGCTGAGCCTGAATGTTGGCTGGCGACGAAATCATGAGGCCAATCAGGCGTTCCTTGATGACTTGAACCTCATCTTGAGGCAATTTGTAGTTGCCCTCTTCGTCCTATACCAAGTTTCAAGATTTAGCATTTCGGAAACGATCGATCGAGAGGGACAAGACGCACCACATAGGATGTTCGGATGAAGTTCTTGAACGCCAGGGCGGCAGCGAGTCGGGTCTTTAGCGGTAGGGAGTCGGAGTTGACGATATTGAGAAGGCTGAGAGAATACTGAGGCTTAGTAGCCTCCTGTTTGAGGGCATTCTCGGCTGTTGGTGATGATTGTTTATTAGCTTCCAAACCGCGGGGCAACGACGGGGGTGTGACCAGATCAAGTACCTTTGCGATGCTGTGTAGGATCAAGAGTTGCATCCAGAAGTTGAGCAATATGGCCAATATCGGCTGCCATGATGAGAATGTGCTGGAAAGAAGAAGCTGTAGGGAGGGACAGGTGGAAGACAGGCGAAAGAAAGAAAGAATAGAAGAAGCGGTGGTGATGTGGAAGGATTAGTCTAGAGGTTGTAGCTGAGAAAGCTAACAAACAAACTCGCAGTCGGCGACTATGGATTTTTTTTCTGGGCCTCCACTGGCGGGATGTTTAGGTTGGCGGTGGTCCAATAGATGGCCTCAAAACGAACAGTAACAAGCTAACTTCAGGTACCACAGAGCTGTTTTTAACGGGCTCCAGAGCTCAGTGCGCTAACAGAAAGCTCTGTGTTGGTATAACATCCAGTAAAATGAGCCGCCTGGTTGCCCAGCAGAATGCCCCGTATTTGGTAAGTACGATGGATGGATGGATCCATATAATGCAAAATCAGCTTTCCTCTTACAACGGTATATAACGGTGGAATATACATAGTCTACCGGTTGAGAGAATCTACTGAAGAGAAGCAGTGCCCCTAAAGTCAGAAAAAAGAAAAAGAAGAAAAGAAAGAAAAAAAAAACAAAAAAAAACATAAGAGTACACATACCTACGGTTTACACGAGTAAGACTGACGAACAAAAAATGGGAGAAGCTATCTATGTACTAACTCATCACCGCCTTCTTCCTGGAAATAGGTACAGACGTCAGATATGGGGCTTCTTCAAGTCCTGAGGTTTCATAGAATGTTCGAGAGGGCAGACATCCCTTTCACTTCTCTCTCGTCAAACGAGAATAAGTGTAGTCCAAGAAGAACCTGACAATAGCGTAGTATCACAAATTGACAAATGCTGATAGCACTCATGATAAGTACCTATCTTGGGAACAATTTCACTTTCCACCAGTGGGCAACCCTTTGGGCCTTGTCTCTTATAGAGGCAGGCAGGAGGCAAGTCTCCAAGATATTGAAATAATGCAAGATCATGTAGAACATGTCTATTTCTGGAGTCGCCGGTCCTGAGATCCTGAAGTAGGCCACCATTTAGATATAGATAGTACAGTAGCTGGTTTTGTTAATAGATTGGGTGGGTAAATGCAAGTATGTCTCAAGGAGAAGAAAAGTATAAATACACAGAATATGGTTATACTATCAGTCTGAGACTCAATTGTTCCTCCCATCTGCTCACCGTATAAGTCAATCAACTATTACCCAACTACCCGGTCATAGGCATTCCTCCCTTTGCTTAGCGAGAACATATCCGGATACAACCTCGATCAAACACAATACTGCAGGTACACTGTCGCTAAGAGACAGGATGCTATCCTTCCATGGCCTCAAGGGTCCCTTCCATTGTTTGGGATTGGCGCGATTGACCTCTTGTACCTTACCGCCTACAGTTTGGTGGCATGGCGTACATGAAATCCCTGGGCTGCTCGCGTGTTCTCTGTTGAGCAGCCATTGAAAGGTCACCAAGGGGTCATCTGCCCACGCCGTCTTAGCTTATGTAAGGGGAAAACGAAGCTTCCATTAGCTGAGAACCTGCTTAATCGATCTGCCCTGCATCCATCTAGCTGCCGTTCTCGTCGTGCTGTCTAACTTAGCTGGGTTGGGTTGGGTAAACTCTACATGGAACCTAACCACCATTGGATCTTTCAAAGTTCCAACCTCCTTCTCTCTTCTCTGCAACTTACCTTTTTCTTTTCCACTCATCCACCAGCCTTGTCTGACCTTGACTCATCGCTTTGCTTGCTCTGTACGCTCATACTTATAGCGCAATTATTGATCGACCGCCTCATGTGCTAGCCCGTACAATATTGCCTTTTTTGCATATCTCCCGTGTCTTTTCTACCGTCGATCTGCTCGCCCCGCCCAGAACCGGACCTCCTTCCACCTCCGCGCTTTTGGATTGGACCGACCTATCGCTATCATCATTGTCACATTCGTTTTCCTGATTTGACATCGGCAGAAACATCCGTATTCTTTCTTACGCTACGCTGTCGATTCTCACGGTCCTGCTTTTACTGAGTATTTAATGAAAACGCCTCAAACCGTACACATCGACAAACTCTCACAGGCCCATCTCAGGCCTAGGTAGCACATGTTTCGCTGGTGAGACTTGCCTGCACCGTCTACACATCTCATACCTACCTACCTACTTGCATTTGCACACTACGTCCGAGACGCCGTCCCGTCTGTCGCACGCACCCACACCACGCTCGATACGATACAAGACATTTGCTTGCTCTGTCACGTCTAGTCGCCTCGTTAAACATCTGACCTCTTCGATATTTTGTGTGCCCACCAACCTCTCGTCAATCGCTTGCTTGATCCGTATTGCTTTTCTCCTTCATATCGACCGACCTGTCCTGCCTTACCGATGACGCAGCCTTTAGTGCGCAGGCTTCAGTTCCTTTGCTAACATGCTGCGCCGTCTAGCCTCACTTAGTCACCAAGACCCCAACGAAGCTTCACACGAGCACATGTCACCGCAGCCAGGAGATGGTCCATCATCCCCAGATACGTCCCGTCAGGGTGGCCTTGCCCATGTTCTGCGGGGTCTAACAAGTTCCAAGCTCTCCAAGTCGTCGCCGTCCATAGCATCACCTTCGTCTACAACCGCCCTACCGACTGCCGAGTTCGTCCATGCTCCTCCTCCGGCCGCTTCTGCGAACCCACCCCATGGGCTATCTGCTAGTCATATGGAATCATTCGAGCTTCTCAAGAACGGTTCTCCCAATGAACGCATCGCTGCCGCCAATTCACTGAAATATGCAATCGCTGAGTATCCTCTAAATCCTGTTCTGGATATTTGGTACGCTGCAAAGGACCTGATCGACCCTGCAAAGCCTGCAGCAACACGGACTGCCGGTTGGGAGCTCTTGACTGAGTGTGTAAAACATGACGATTCTTCCGACCTTGAGCGCCAAGAGTACTTCACGACGCTGTCAGCTCCTGCAAATTCTGAAGATTTTCATCTGCAATTAGCTGCTCTTGTGGATCTTACTCGACGAGGTCGTGTTTTGACAGGCTTCGACTACGAGCTCATACCTCAGCTAACCAACTGGCTTTGGGAATCTTACAATGTCGTACGCATGGCCAGGAGGAAAGCGTCCAAGACCTCAAAAGGCCCATCTCGGAATCGCGCTATAGCCTCGGGCGAAGAAAAGAATCTTGCTCAATTATTCGGCTTTCTTGTCGATGTCATCAAATTCAGCTTCAACAATGCAGACGCATCTGCCGTATCGGGGTTGATTGATCGGCTATTAGCAATCTGCATGAGTACCAGCGTGGAAGAAGACCTCCGCTCAAGTATAGCGGTCGTTGATGCTATTGTGACGTTTGGGTCCATCCCAGAAGACAAGCTCAAAGGTTGCGTTCAAGTGCTCGGTTCTATCTATTGCATGGTGGGGAGCCTTCAAAAGGATGCATGGAACACGCTCTCAAATCTATTCAAAAGCCACAACGGACAGGCGACAGTTCGCATCCTTTTGGATATCTTGCGAAACAGTCCAGCAGACGGTGCCAAGGAGAAAGATGTCAACAGGGAAATACGTGGAGCTCTGGCTGTACTGCAGAAACTCCTTTCCAAAAGCCCCGAGAATGGTTATCCAAGTGTCCCATTCGCACTGCTGGCCGATGGACTTGCTACTATTGCGAAAACTGGGACCTCTATCAAAACCCTAACTGCCATCCTTCAACTTCTCAATGCCCTGTTTGACGATGGGGAAGGAAACATGCACCGTTTGATAATCGACGAGGACTGGTCAGTAATACTTGAGGCTGCTTCGACCTGCTCCAGACGAGCCATTCCTGGGCTTCATGAGTCGGATGGCCTCCGTAGCCCTGTCAGAGACGACAAACCTGAAGGGGGGCTGAGCCGAGAACTCATCATTCTTATTAAGCGGCTCGACGTTCTTATCAACCAAAAATCCGACGTGTTCGTCCCGCGAGGAATTGTAGTTTCTTTCCTTACCGAAGTCCACCAATTTCTCCCTGACGAAACGGCGTCGTCAGTTCTCAACTACTTCCAGCAGTTCCGGTGTTGTTCACCCTCAGACCTTCAATGGGAAGAGAACCTGGCCTTGGTTTTGAGAGGCTTCTTCGGAAACAGAGACCGGTCATCTCAGATTAGACTTCGGGCATTGGAAACGATCATGGACGCATATGAAGTCGTGGATCTGGTGGGCGATGATCCAGAGGAGAGCTTCATCCCTCAGTTGGCAAAGAGTATTCTTCAAGATGTTGCTGAGGAAACTGACGTTATAGTTCTTGAGGGTATCATGTCGCTCATGGTCTCGGTTGTGGTGTCCTGTGACATGGAGCTGTTCGATTATATCATTGATGCCTTGCGGGGCATTGTTATTGGCGATCGACTTAAGTCGCCAATCTCATCATCGGCATCTCCCAATCCATTTGCCCAGGCCATCTCTGATGACAACCTGTCGCAGGAACAATCTCCCTCAAACGTGGTGGTGAAAGGCTATGTCAAAATGTTCGTCCAGACTATGGATTTCGACACTGAGAAGTCTCTAAGGCTATACCATGCGTTAATTAACATTGTGAAATCAAACCATTGCGAGGTCGATGCGCGGTTAACTGCCATGAAGCTTTTGTTTAGACTACGTGCTGACTGGGCCAATCGCATCTTCATCACCAAAACCCTCGAGACCAACTTTGTCGCTCCTACGTTGTGTCGAACGCCCGAGACTCGTGCGAAGAAGCAGGCTGAAGAAGCTGCACAGTCCATACGCTTGCTGCGGAATGAGCATGGCGGGTCATCTAGGTCTGCTCGCGGTGTTTCGTTCAGTCAAGGCCAACATGAAAGGGGTATGCCAATGCGATCTGCTAGTGTTGCTGCTGGAAGTGGCTTGATGGGAAGTGCCGGCAGTGCGGCTCGGTATCACCAGCTCTGGAGCCTCCCAGACCCCGAAGCTCTGCCTGAATCTGTCACAGGCGTCTTCAGTCCTGTTCTGGTCTCCCACCGTCCCGATGTGGAAGCTGGACTGGAAGAGCATGACGTTGAGCAACCAGAACCACAGGAAGATATCGAAAAGCAGACAGGTGGCGCTGGTACTGCCGCTCTCGAGATCGCTACCTGGCTTGAGGCTGTCCTGACCCTCCTGCATGGCAGCGACTGGGAAGTTTATAGTTTTGCCCTTGTGCACCTTCCTTCGCAGCTGAGCAATCATGCCATTTTCAGGGACGCGATTCCACAGATACAAGAGCTTCGGAGACTTATCTGTGAGCAAATCAGAACCAACGCCTTCCAAGAACCGCCCAACGCATCAGGCTTGCGACGGGCTGATGTGGCAATCTGCCTTTTTCATAGTCTGACCATGATCCTCAGCTACCACGATCACTTTCAAAAGGGAGACGAAGACGAAATCGTCAAGACTTTTGTGCACGGCATTGCCACCTGGGAGAGAAGTGCCAAGTGTTGCATCCACGCGTTGTCTATATGTTGCCATGAACTGCCACTGTCAACAAGCAAATCACTGGTTCAACTGTTGACCAAGATGTCTACTATCATCACACAACCTCATGTTTCGATTCACATTCTCGAGTTTTTGGCCTGCCTCAGTCGTTTACACCACGTATATGTCAATTTCAGAGAAGAGGAGTACAAAATTGTGTTTGGTATATGCATTCGATATCTGCAGTCGGTGCGGGACAGGAAAGGTTCCAACAGGAACAGCCATGCCAGCGAGCCATCAACGCCAGCCGCTACAACTGCAAACATTCCGGAAGCTGTGCATCCAAGTGCAACTGACGATCTACCTCAATATGTGTACGCATTGGCGTACCATGTTATTCTCTTCTGGTTCCTTGCACTAAAACTGCCTGATCGTGCCAACCTTGTTGGCTGGCTTGTCAGAAATATATATAACGAGGTCGAGGATGGCAACACTGATAACGAACAAGCTCTCACTTCAATCGACTTCATGCAAAGATACACTTACGCTGACGTAGAAGAGTCTTCCCAAGATCCTCTCTTTACTCCTGACCGGTTCGGTGAAATTATCAAGAAAAGATGGTTAGTCGGATACAGTATCGTTACGGTCAGGCAGGCAACAACCACAGGATGGGCTCAAATTGTTAAGAGACAACCCTCGGGCACCTCGGCATTCACGATTCGAGAGACGTTTGATCCGCCACCACCTCATCAAACTCCAAACTATGTCGACATCAGCAGGGAGGGACAGGTCTCGACCAATACTATTTTGCCGAGCCACATCATGGTACAGCTCATGTCATCTATCCCGCAGGGCCATGATCTAGCACGGCCGATTCCACTTCCTGAAGATGATGCAGTCGATAGAGCTATTCGGGTTTTTGACCGAAGCTCAACTGTCGACGGCCACAAAGTTGGCGTCATCTACATCGGGGAAGGGCAGACTGATGAAGTCGAGATCCTTGGGAACGTCTCTGGAAGCAGCGATTACATGGAGTTTCTCAATAATCTTGGCACGCTGACCAAGCTCAAAGGAGCCACCTTTAACACTCATGGATTGGACCGCGAATTCGATACAGATGGCCAGTATACTTTCTGCTGGCGGGATCGTGTTACAGAAATCGTTTTTCATGTAACAACACAAATGCCCACGAACTTAGACCACGACCCGCGATGCACCATGAAAAAGCGCCATATTGGCAATGATTTCGTCAACATCGTCTTCAACGACTCAGGTTTACCATTCAAGTTCGACACGTTCCCAGGAGATTTCAATTTCGTTCATATTGTCATTACGCCAGCATCTAGAGCCTCCTTCATTGCTGCCAGAGACACGTCAAAGCATAGCCAACCCTTCTATCGTGTGCAAGTTCTAAGCAAACCCGGCTTCCCTGAAATCTCACCGGCATCAGAGATGAAGATTGTGTCACTCAAGGCCCTGCCAGGTCTGATCCGTCTGTTGGCTCTCAACGCTTCAGTGTTTTCGCATGTCTGGGCCAATCGCGAAGGTGGCGAGCATGTCAGCTCTTGGAGAAGCCGTCTACGTGCCATTAAGAGGCTTCGAGAGAAATACACGCCATTCAAATCCGGGCAGCTGACGCCTTCGGCCTCGCAAAGCTCGTCCCTTGGAGGCGCGGCTCCGGTACACCAACAGCAGCAGCTTCTACCGCAAGGCGATGCGTCTTCGTCGCGTCCGGCAAGTACCGTTCGCGATAGCTTTACCAGCCTCCGCCGCACAAGCGTGGCCACCTTTTTCACAAGTACTAGTGAGCAGACCTCACACCGGTCGTCGATGTTATCGTCATCCACTACGACCAATGATACCGAGGCTGGCACAGTACATGGGCAGGATTCACAAACTGACACTGTCGACTTCTCTAAATGGGCTTAAGAAATGTGATAATGAATGAGATGTGGAAAGGACAAAAAGGAGTTGTACTACGAAAATTCATCATGTCATTGGAAAGGGTGGAAGGCGTCTATCTACGTAAGGGTATTCTGGAGGGTAATCAAAAGTTCTTGCTTTGGGTCCGACTTTGATGTTTGTTTACATATCCTTGTTTCAAGTGTGTTTGTTTCCTTTATTTCTGTTTGTGGATCTACTTGATATATATACCCTTGAGCTATATGTGGCTCGAAGTATACCATTTTAGACTGCGAGAATGCATCCCAAATATTTTGGCTGCCTTAGCCCAGCATTACTCCATAGCATAGACACATGTCAACTAGAAAGTTGTTCGATGGTCCGAACCGCCTTTTGAAGGCATACTTGTGACCACAAATCCATGGCCAAAACTCATAACTTCAAGTGATCAGCCGATGCAGAAAGATTTGCTGTCTCCATGTCATTTTGTGTGACATTGCGTGGTGGAGAAGGTGCTGTGTAACATTTTCTAGGTTTGCTCAATCCGCATATTGCATTGTCGGATCTGTTTGGCTCACTTCTGCATGTTATTGCCTCAAACCGTCCTTCTGCAGGATTGCCTAGTGTAGATGTCAGCCTAAAATAGCAAATGGTGAAAAGATGTATTAAGTGTCATGGTTACACATGCGCGGCATGTGGATAAAGTGTCAACCAAACAAAGCAAGCAACGAATCTTTTCTTGTTTAGTACAGGCTACGCAGTTGAGTGGCATGCAATGTGGGTAGTACAAAACAGACCAAGCCGTTCAGTACGGCTGCTTTGTCGAGCAAACAACATCCAGCTCGAAGGTAACATATGCAGCATAGCCAATAGAGTAAAACATGCTTGGAATTGGTTCTGCGTGGACAGCCTGGGGTACTACAAGCCGATCACGCTTGGCAAATTTGGTATTGCTCCTCAATGTCAGCCTTTCCCCTGCAAGTCAGCAGTTCATAAAGGTACACAATCCAATACAAGGCTATTCTGCAACATGAATGATATCTTGGACATGTTTAAGCAGGGTGCACAATCAACTCGGGGTGTATCGGGGCAAGCGGAAGCGTTCGTATGTAGGAAACAAGATCGTCTGTAGATACTGGACGGTAGATGGCAGATCCAATACAGTCCAGAACCTACGCTATGACACCCCTGTCAGCCACGTAGCTTGCCGAAGTGAACATCGAAGCATGGGTCTAGAAAGCCGCTTCGTGGGAACGGCATTCCGATCCGAATAATGTATCAGTCAAATGATATTGTGAAGCTCATGGTATGGAAGATCTAGAGCTCTTTCAAAGCTTATTGACTACCAAAACGATCAGTATGGCGGGTTTCATTTCTGAGTTGAGCAGGAGTCCTGATGGTGGAATCAAGGCGAGTGTGACTATCCGGTGTATGCCACCTGGTTTTCCAGAGTTGTGCCTCGGACTTCCGCTCTCCGATGAGCTAATCAAATCCATAAAAATACAGCTTCAGAGGGAGATGGGTGTTCTGCAGTTTTACAGGGTATTGATATTGGCCAAATACGCATTATGGTAAAGGGTATGTGCGGAAGAAATCCAGAGGGAGTTGGAATATGTAGCGGAGATGTCGGTTGAAGGGTGAGGCAGATAAGATACTTGAAGGAATTACCTGTAAGAATGCTCGAAGTTTGGGTTGCGGTTCGAATTTTTCGAGCCATTTCTCTGGGTCATCGTTGCTAGTGACGAATCTCGCACAACATCTTTCTCGTACACCAATGTATTAAACTGGCTGGTCAATTGTGCGCAGCCTCTGTTTGGGAGAGATTCTTCGTCTTAGACTTTACGCCATACCTCCTTATATTCTGCCCATTTATTAAACCCTAAGAAACCACGAATGAGACGGTGCAGACACAGGAGTTCGGGTTTTCTTCCTTACCTAGCGACAGCAGTACGTTCTCATCATATTTACTGCCATCAAGAAACATCCCCACCATCCCTCTCTCGCTCAGGGTCTGACGACAAGCCAGAAGCAATCGAGTTATGACTGAGTCTCGGCGATTAACCATGTCCGGGTCTTCATCTGATAGATAGTTAGTGTAGTTCAACGATTATCTAGCAACTTGCCTTTGACGCAGATACACGAAACACCTCCAATGCCAT
This sequence comes from Fusarium transvaalense, assembly GCA_013623685.1. Classification (NCBI taxonomy): domain Eukaryota; kingdom Fungi; phylum Ascomycota; class Sordariomycetes; order Hypocreales; family Nectriaceae; genus Fusarium; species Fusarium transvaalense. Next base: position 94,302 of record JABFFG010000081.1, read on the forward strand.
GTCCTATTGTGGCCGGCCAGGGGATGTCTGCACCGCAGGGGCTTCCGTTATTGGGAAAGTATGTTATTGCCGCTGCAACCAGGTTGTCTCCCTCAAGGCCAACAATCACGTCATTCATATGAAAGCTGTCCATAATTTTGGCATATTGGTCGTACCATCCGAACCCATATCTCCTCTGTGACTCTTTGGTCGCAATCTCTATAACCTGCTGATAATCAGAGAGTTGGCAGGATCTGAAAGTCAAACCGGCTGAAGCTAAGTCGGGAACGGGAGAATCAGCGAATCTCAAGAACCAATCTACAACAAGCCGACCGTGGCCAGGTATAGACTCCTGCAACTTCCATCCCCGTTTCTCGAACCATTCCGTATTGTTCACAGGAGCTGGCAAGCCGTAGAGTAGTCTTGGGAATGTGCTACCAAGTTGGATGATGCCCACTCCTCGAATTTTGTTAAGTTTGCTCACCACTTCATTGTGAAGCCTGCAGCCGATTCCTCGGCCTCGGTAATCTTTGTGAACAATGATGGCTGCTATGGACCCAATCAAACGATCACCACTGCTATCTGTAAATGTCGTAAACGTAGCGCAGAACCCAACGGCCTTCTCAGTCTTGGGTTCACGAATGATATAGTGCATCGCATAGCCATCGCGTTTCAAGAGGGAACCGAAAGTTGATCGATCCAGATGGAACTTGGGAGGGAAAGCTGCCTCCCATAAGGCATGCATCTCCGGGAGATCTTTGTCATAGTCCCATTTGACAAGTGGCCAAGCTTGTGGCGGAGGAGAGTCGTCGGTACTTGGCTCGGTGACATTCGTTGATTGTTCAGTCGTCAGAAGAGCGGCGACGGCCTGCAAGTCGGACACCAAATATCCTGGACACTGCACTACAGTTTGAAACTCGTATTCTCGGGCTCTGGTTTGGGGGACTTGGCAGCATGCCACTAGAACGAAGGGGCGCTCCTCGCAAACCTCTCGAACCATATCGGCGAGTTCTAATTGGAAAGCACCCTCATCGGATGAAAACCCGCTCAGCACGAAGAGGACAGCTCGTGCTCTCTTGATAAATGCCACATGTGTGCCAGTAATACCATATTTTTTGACATAAGGAACGTGCCGGATCCAGGGATGGGTCTGTGAAAGTGCTTGACCAAGAGGTTGAAAAGGGTCAGTTGCGCTGGCGAGACTTGGATCCAGGGGAACAACAGCAGGAGTTAACAGCAAAACTAAATCTTCGTCCACAAGATTCTTCTGTATGGGGATAGAGTTCTGGTGATCCCATAACAATGTAGCCAGTGAGGTTTGAGCTTGAGAGTTTGACATTGTCTACAGCCGTATGCAGTATCAACAGCAATGCTACCACATGGCCAAACTGGACTTTCAAACAAGTCTGCCTGTGTCTGTACCGGTTAAGTATGCGGTCTCCACATGCACCCAACCCCCTTAGGCATAAATCAGCTTCCGAAGGATATTTGTAACTGATAACAATGTGAGTGACGAAGACGTGCAATCGACGGTCGAATTTGCGCGCGGTCAAGGAGATTTGTATATAATTTTTGGAGGCTGATAGGGATGCTTGCGCAACGATAGGGACCACCTCGATAGTTGACACTCATATAAGTCGGGTTCAAAGTCAGGCCAGGTAGACATGAAAGAGGACAAAAGAGAGAAAGAATATCTCCATTCATTTAAACCCGAATCAGTAGAGAATAAGCAAGTCAACGATCTATAAATGCGGGTTCGTGACGACAATATGTGACCTTTTAGGGCGCCCGCCTGCTGGGTCCTGCACAGTCGGTCAGCCATCCAAACCACTGGGATGAGGATTTAAATGAGTGTGGGGTTGATGAGACGAAGGCTGCGACATAATTGCTATCTGCAATCATCAGCCACCATAAAGCGCCAGGGCTACACAATGACTCCAATTGCCAGGATAGGACGGGCAGGGTTGCCTGACCAAAATTGTTAGCCTTGGCCTAGACCAGTTGGTGGTCGTGGACTCGTGGCATAGAGAGCATCTCATTCGTGTGTGATTTTGAAGATTGACGGAATAGGGTTGCCGATGGCGAGGATCTGTGACACGGCCACAGCGGGTTGGAACTGCGCATGCGAGAGGTTATCCAGTGGTAACACAAAGATGCACGTTGGTAAAACTGGGGGTTTTATTTGTAGCATAGCAGTGTAGGTATGTAGTGAGTAACATAGAACAGGCCGTTGCTTCCAGCGCAGGCTACAGACACGGTTGCTGTAGTTTAGGCAGCGTGTTTTGGCGATGTAAAGGGAGGCAGGCTTGGAGGACCATGGAACAAAGACGCACGCATGCCTCCTGGTAGACGACTGTTGGCTCAACCATTCCGGCCTGGTCTTTCTTCAAAGTAACGGTCAAAATAGGGATGAGAAAGCAGAAGGAGCCGGCCAATAGGTCATGCTGGTTTGTTGAAGGCATTCTTGAGCAACGCAGGTATGTAGTTTGCCAGAGCGTATCCGTGCCCAGTCTTATGGGCCAGGGAATAGAAGAGACCGTGCTCATGCGCGCATTGGCGGCGGTTCTAAAAAGCATTTATTTCTTACGCGGCAGTGGTCGTATTGTATGGGCCTGAAGAGAAGCTTGACCGCCGTATGTACAGTCATGGGAATGCCCTTTTCTGGTACGCGAGGAAGGGGTGTTTATCGGAAGCGAATTGTCAGCCATGGCTTTCTTTGGTGGGCCAGCCTATGGACAGCGGGTACGGAGAGGCTAGGTTGACGGATAGTGTCGTGATGGCTGCATCGTGCCAACGACAAAAGAAAGATGAGACATTCAGGGAAGAAATTGAGGCGATGGGTCGTTTCAAGAAGAAGGGGGAGAATTCCCTTTCATTTCCATTTGAGGAGTGGTACAGAGCAGAGTTCCTTACCTGGGTAGGTACCTAGTACCTGGTTGCAACTTCCATTCCATCTCTATTGAATGTCGAAATGGAAGGCACTATGAAACATCTCATACCTACGGGTGGGTACTCAGGAAATTTTAGTACCTACCTAGATAGGAGCGTTGGAAATCGTAAGTAGGTAAGTATGGAGGTGACGGCAGGATGGAACGGCCCGTCTTTGCCAGTTTAGTACAGTACTACAGAGTGTGCAGCTTTAGCAAAGGTTCTGTTTCTAAAGGTTGCAACATAAAACTCAAATTGAATGTGTTTCCCGATGCCGCGGCCAGATGATCCCTAAGACGTGTCTGCCCGTATATGAGCATTGGCGAAGTATATTCTTACCGGTCCTATTGCAGCGACAGATGTACAATGACTATGCAGGTATCTTTGTCCAGCAAAACTAGACAAAGGGCACGATACTTCTCTCGTTCTGACGCCAACGCATATGGTAGAAAATGGAAGATCCATCCTTTATCGAAGACCAATACTGTCAAAAGCTAGAGTTGTTACATTCAAACTTGTCAGATGTCAATTTAAACACGGTTCGTCTCGATTTGTCCTACGTCCCACGACTTTGACTGTAAAACAGGTCAACAGGGAAGTAGATGTTATTCGATGGAGGATGGCAGTGAAGACCGACCTCAATTGCTCTGGCCCCACTCCGAGTTAGGCCCACATTTCTGTCTCCCGAAAACCGAAAACGCGTCTCTTTGGGGCCGACGCGTTTTCCGGAGTGTCCCACTCATTACTAGCAACACTCACCACAAAGCCCCGATATCTGCCGCTCGGCTCCGGAGCCTACATATGTTGGAAGGTCTTGCGCACGCAACGCAACGTACATATGGAAACATATACCGACCCCGCCGAGGCGGGCCACCAAGAGCTCAGTCTCCTCGTAGGTGATGTTATTGAATGTGAGTTTATCATTACAAGATTAACCAAACCCTCTTTACTTATATACCATACACAGCATCCAAAGTACCCGCCAAAACACGCGCGACCAGTATCAAACCAACTATTGCCAGTCTTACATCCCTTTCTTATGAATGGGGTCTCTTACCGGAGACCCTAGACAGCCTCGTCAACCTTGTCACAACACCAAACTATCTGGATCAAGCAAGTCAGGCTGCTATTATCAGAAACCTTTACCCCGCCGAGGCCGTGTCTCGAGATTCTGTACTTCGAGTCATCTCTTGTCTCGGCCATGGAACTCTCAAGCCGTCTCTGACGCTTCAGGCAGCTCTCATCAAGTGGCTTATTACCGTACACCATACTTTGGAGTCACCACAAGTACTTTCTCAAGCCTACCCTGTTCTTTTCAATCTTCTCGATACCGCAGCCACCCGGTAACATCTCTCTTCCTTATCATGAACCTATTGCTAATTTATCCTAGTCCTAACCTGAGCCACCTTCTTGCTCTTATCACACGGCGCAAGCACGTCCGTCCTTTTCGAATCCAAGCCTTGTAAGTGAAGAATCCTGATTCTCTACTTTCGGCTCACATAAGACAGGCTGAATCTCTCAAGACAAACCGGAAACGACCCTTCCCTGATTGGCCTACTGAGAGTCTTCAAGGATTACTATCCTGAGGTTATTGTGGGTGAAGTTGTTCGTGGCAAAGCGTCTTCCTTCAAGGTATGCCCACAGAACCATGGTGCTTCTCTTTACTGACATATTGCTAGCATCCTGATCCACAATGGCGAGATAGACTAGACGAGATTCAAGAGGCACATTTCTACAAGTCCCAAGAAGGTGTATCGAGACCAAGGGATGGTTTCCGTGTCCATCGTCCTATCGGCCGTGCGGCCCGCAAGAAGACCATCCCGCTGGTTCACACGTCTCATGTGACAGAGGTTCGTGAGCACCACAATACTAAAGGACGACCGCTGACGTTACCAGGATGCCGTTACATTGGAGGAAATTGAAAACGCCGTTGGTTTTGTGAAGAATCTCGACAAGCTTGAGCTGCCCAATCAGCTAGTCGCTGTCCTCGCAGATCCGCTGCTACAAAAGCTCATGGTTTTGCGGCCAAGTAGCGAGTCTGACCAAAGAATAGCAAATTGGCTCAACTCTGCCCTTCAGGATGTTGAGGATGGTGATGCGGATGAAGCCACTTTCTTCGAGATATTGGATATCTTCCGAGACTACGTCGTCTCGGCCAAGGTGCGTTGCCATATATAGTTTTTTGCAAACTTCATACTGACCACGCGCAGGCTCTTCCCTCTCTCCTGCTCGACTTCTTTGCCCGCTTTCTTCCACTTTGGGACGGTTCCCAACACCGCGACTCAATATTTGCGATCTTGTCTTACTCCCCGTTACTTAATTTTCAAAGTCAGTCTAAAGCCGGATTTCCGTCACCCTACCAAGGTACTAATACCCATCAGAACTATACCAACACATTTTCAAGCCTCTCGAGGAGGCGACATTTGATAATACCCCTGAATCCCAACTGGCCGTCCTTGGCTTGTACAAAAACATCCTCCATCACTGGACAGTGGTGCTCGAATCCAGCGACATTATACCGGATTATGCTAGCGATGCCGTTACGGACTTGATCCGACACGTCAACCCTCTGAGCCTCAGTATCGCCCAAACATCTACCTCTGTCTCAGCACGTTCCGCCATCCTCGACTTTTATGAGCAAAACTCCCGACTCATCAGCCACGAAACCCTAAAGCACCATATTCGCATCGAACTACCTCCTTCGCATCTCATATATATACTCTTCTTCAGCAGTTCCGTCGCTATTGTGTCACGTATTTGTGCCATTCTCGCCTCTTACAAGAAGGGCTTTGAGATGGCCATGTTGACCAAACCAAAGCGTGACGGAAGCAATCGTATTGACTCATCGTCATATAACCGGGTTTTTGTGAGTCTCTTTAATGGGTATCTCATGGACATGTGCAACTGCTTCTGGCGAGGTAAGGCTTTTACCGACAGTGACCCAAACTCACAGGGATGCTTGATCCCAAGAAGTCTCGTTCCCAGACTATCTTCATACGTAACCTCTGTGGATAAATCACTCATTCTTACCTCCCTATTTTCATTGTCATACTCGCCAACTCTGTGTCTGCAGAGCACGCGGTGTATCCAGGATCTCGAAAATGCTGAGATTAACAGAGATACACCCTTGGTATCAGGCACCAAGGGTGTATCTCTGTTAAT